>JADGJH010000542.1:0-17196 GCA_027596945.1 Physocladia obscura
CTAATAAATATAATCACAAATACATACCATGCTTTTAAGAGAGCTTCTCGACTGGCGATATTTTTAGAAAGAAGAGCAGACAGTAAACTATTCACGCGCCCTTGAACCTTTGACCAAGTTTTTGTGATGATGGAAGGTTTTGCAACAAGGTAGGGCTAAAAAAATAACTTAAAATTTAATGTTACACGAAAAATTAACTTACCAGCAAAATTCCAAACATGTCCAGAACATCATTTCCTGCCTTAGCACGCAATTTTTCCTTTTTCGACTTTCTAACCACGTGACCAGGTTTCACCAAACCTTCCAACAACGCTGTCGCAAACCACTGAACGGCGTTTTTCAAATCAACGTCAATTTCCATAGTCGGAAGCTCCCACATTTTGGGTCCGTAATTCGGCCGCGAAAATCCAACCACGACGTCTTTCGTAGAGTCATATCGAGGCGCCGGTTGCTCCAAAAGTTTCCCTCGCTTCAACAGAGATTTCGGACCGATTTTCGAAATCCAATCCTCTGAAATAATAGTCACGTTTTTGAGCATGAGCTTTTTCATGATCTTTGACACTTCTCCGTCCCTACCAGCGCTAACATGAGTGGCTGCCACAGTTGAATCTTTTCGAACAAACATAACACCGGAGTTATCTGCAGTTAATCTTTCTTCGACACCAACAACTTCTTCATAAATTATCCATTCAGGGGCGGGTCTCATATGCGAAAGCGACGATGACGCGTGAATCGTAAACACGTCAGTTTTATCGGACCACATTGTTGTGTATACTGGCTTGACATTTTTCACCCCAGTCGAGAGGGCTGCTTTTGTCGCAGTTAAGTCGAAATGTGCAATATGGTCTGGATATCCGGCAAGCATGATTTGCCGCAAGATTGCCGTATCTTGGACAGTTGGTGGAGGAATTGCTGGTGTTGAGAGGTATTTTAAACCGATTTTGTCCTTTGTTAAACAGGACTTCACAAGCGTTGCAAGTTGGATTCGAAGCCGGTTGATTTCTTCAATTGCTTTTGGTCTTAAATAATGGTTTTCTATAAATAGTGCTGCAGCGGTTTTGGATTTCGATTCGGCCGCAAAATAAGCCCCGATTGCACGCAAAACTTTTAACGCATCTGAAGTTGGTGGATCCCCAGAAAACATCTATGTTGAAAGACGGAAAATGAATATATTTATATTTTATGTGTTTAAAACTGCACCTGCATAACACGGTGCCATTCTCTAACTTTTTTCGATCTAAAGTCGTTATTGTCGTCATCATCATCTCCATCATGTCCTAGCACGTTATCATCGCGAATGAACGGATCTCCAACCGAAAGACCGGAAACTAAAGCAATCGTGTAAGGTAAAGTATATCCCGTTTGATCAGCTGCGATAATCAGCCTGCAACAACAAAAAAGAAAAAGCTTTCAATATAGACTGAAAAAAAAAAAAAAATGAAAAAAATCAAACATTTTCGCATATCGCGGAGACACAGGAAACTTTGATAGCATTTTTCCAAGCTCCGTAATTTTTCCACCGCCTTCAGTCTCAACTGACAAACTGCTTCGTTCAACAGCACCCAAATGAATTAGTAGCGTTTCTCCCGCCCGCAAATTTTCTTTCCCCGGAGGAGTTGGAAACGGAAAATTCAGCACATTCGATATTCCCATCGCTTTCATCTGCAACACGACTCCTTCAATCGGAACTCTAAGCATCTCTGGTCTAGAAAACTGCTCGAAATAATTCGCGAAAACGGCCGAACTAAAGAGCCTGTAGCAGTGTCCAGGGCCAACGCGTCCTGCACGCCCTGCGCGTTGGTCGGCTGATGCTCGCGATGTCCATCCGATTTGGAAAGTCTGCACGCCTGAATGCGTGTCGTATCGTCGTTCTTTGACTTTACCGCAATCTACAACGTATTTCACGTTGGGGATCGTTAGAGATGTTTCGGCAACATTTGTTGCGACGACACAAAGCCGTGTTCCAGGTGGTGGAGTTTCGAAGACACGCATTTGGGCTTCGGTTGGAAGTAGCGAATATAATGGAAGTACATATAGTGGCATATCTAATTGAAAAAGATTGGAGTTGGTGCTATTCAAGAAAAAAAAAAAAACATATTGTTTACTTTCGCGTTTTTCCGTTTCTTTAGTATTTTCTGCGTAATCTTGATCATCTTTCTCTCCATCAGCGCCATCAAGAACATGCACTACTTCTTCTTCATCGTCCTCGTCCAGAAACTCCCCATAATCATAATCATCGACTCCGTCTTCTCTTCCATACGTAGTGTCGTCATCAAACATTTGACCGTCTTCACTTTCGTCGAATATACCTGTTGTATCCGTTTTAAGCTTCGTTGGTGCTTCAACGGCCGCCGGTGCCAAAGAAGTTGATGCGTTTTTTGGGGGATAAGCTTGTCGAAGCCGATTTACTAGTGTGGTAATCTCCGACTGTCCTGTCAGAAACACGAGAATCGCGCCGTGCGGCAGTTTTGTATGAATCTTTGAAACTTTTTTAAACGCCTCACTGACGTAATCTGTTTCAGGCGTCACTCGATTGTAATGCACAGTAACTTTAAATTGTCTGCCATCGACTTTAACAACCGGCGGAATTCCTCCACCACCATTTTCAGTGGCGGGAAACAAGACGCGATTTCCAGTGAAATCCTCGATGCGCAATGTTGCGCTCATTATAACAAGTTTAAGAGGTTTGACGCCGATAATTTTTCCACTGTTTCGAAGGGCTGCGATTCGAGTCAACCAACCAATTAACACATCTGTTCCGACTGTGCGTTCGTGGGCCTCGTCAATGATTATCACGGAATATTTGGTGAGGAGAAGGTCTCCACTAGCGGTTCCAAGGTGATTTCCGCTTTCAGCTCCGGCGCTCAATTCTCGTAAAAGAATACCTTCTGTCATAAACTTTATTCGTGTTGCGTCAGATACCGTGCTGGTGTCGTATCTGATTTGATAACCAACTGGCCCTTTGACAAGATCAGCATTCATTTCATAAGCCACACGCTGTGCCATACTGACTGCAGCAACACGGCGAGGTTGGGTGACGCCAATAATTCCCGGATATTGTGGATGCTCAGGGTTTCCGAAACCATGCTCATACAAAAATTGTGGAAGTTGGGTTGTTTTACCCGACCCAGTTTCTCCGCATAAGATTGTTGTTGTGTTTCCGATAATCGATTCCATAATCTGTTGCTCCTCGCGAATAATTGGGAGTGACATACGCGCCAGCTCCACTTCTTCTGTGCGCACGATAGAAACATAAAATTTGTTGCTTTGATTTGCTAAAATTGGTTTACGGTTACGATTTTCAGACGCAGGAATTGTTGTCGGTGGAGGTCTATAAGGCTTGTGATCCAGCTTCACGCCTTCAACAACATTAGTGTTCCAAACTGGTCCAGTCGATTTTGCGAGAGATTTCATTTGATTTTGCTCGACGACGTGAGGTTTCAAGTTGAGATCTTCGGAATCTACTCCACAAGATTCACTATCTTCATCAGATGATACGCCGTTAAATTTGTGTTCTTTCGTTTTTGGCTTTTTGGTTTGCTTCTTTTTCAACTTTTTTTTTTGCGCGACAACAGTCGGCACAGCTGTACCATCAGCAACTTTTTTCAAAGCAAAACCGAATGTTCCGAGATTTGCTAAATTCGCAGTGATTTGTGGGGCTTTCAAACTCGATCCAAATCCACTTGACGAAACAATTTCAATGGAAACAGGTTCATTTTGCGATTTCGATATTGCAGTTATTTTTTCGTGTCTGTCTTCTTTGATTGAATCGTCAGACGTGTTATTGTTGAAATCGTTGTAATCGTCACCACCCTGTTCTTTTTCCACAAAGAGGCGAGAGTTTGGATCTGAAATCGGAATACCAAATTTATATTCTTTCAGCGACTGTCGTAGTTTTTCTTTTGCTGATAATTTCTGATGATGATTGCTCTGTTAAAAAAAAAATAATGAAGAGAATAAAATTCTTACCACATGGCCCAAACTTTTACTGCTTTTGAGAAGTTCTCCGAGACTTTGTTCGAGATGTTGACCGCCGAGTTTCTTCACAAGCTTGACTCTTTCTTCCTTCTTTAACTGAGATTGGATAAATTTTTCGAGACGTTTTCGTTTTTTCGACGATACTTTTCCTTCTGGTTGCTGAAATGCGTGATTGTGAAAGATGATTAGATACGAGAAAGAAACAACAGTCTATTCCCTATACCTCAGAAAGGAGTTCCATAACGTTTGTAACTTGAGAATCTGAATTTTTGATGGCATTTTGCAGTCGATCTGCTTTGGTATTGAGCAGCACCGGAACTGGAGTAGTTGTGGATGAATAGTCGATTTCGCTGCCGTCAGAGTTTGTGATTGCCGGAGGAGCTTTGGATACTGTTTTGACAAAACGCTGTTTCTTTTTCTGCAGATTCAAAGAGAGATAGAGAGTTTCGTATGGTCAGTCAGCATCGTGTGATTGTAAAGTTGTCGCGAACGAGGAATCGAATAGAAAATCCGACCTTGTGCAAACTGCTTTTGCGCGCGTTTGCATTGTGCCGTTCTCTCATGACTTTAAAAGCAGAAAAAAAAACAAAAAAAAAAACAACACAGATTTGGTTTTAGTAGCTAACAAAACTTTTTCAGCAGTAGTGAAAACCTGACTGCTTAACAATTATTAATGGTTAATTCTATTAAACATAACTACAGGGATTTCACACTTTAGTTCTGAGAGACAGCTACCAGCAGGACTACTACTTTTCTACAACTTACCGGAATCTTACGCTTGTTCCCATTCTACTTTCTGCAATTTACTTAATCTTCTAATGTATTGACCATTTTTCAACCCAATTAAAGTTTTTTTTTGGTAATCAGGAAGGATCTATGTCAAATTTACCTGAAACATGTAGTAAGCACCATGAGTATTTATCAAATTGTTGCATATTAATGAAATTATAATCTTTGTGCAATACTAAATGAGTGTGGTTATTTTAGTGAAATTTTTTTTAATCCAACTACATCTTATAAGATAATCTTGAGAGATACAGGGTTTATTTCAATAAAATTCAACCCTCATTCTTTCATTTAATTTTTTTGCTTTATTCCTCAGCATTTTGCCAATTATTTTCATATTCATCCTTATGATTTTGTCGGGAATATTTTGAAAATTCTTGCACAACAAATACAATTGTAGACAATTCGAAAGTCAAGTCACCTTGAAAAGTTTTAATATTAAAAAATATCATATAGCCTATTTCAGTCAAAAAATATGTTACTGTGATGTGTGTTCCTTATTTTTAATAAAATAAAATATATTTGAGAAAGTTTCTTAAAAATATTGTTCTTTCCAAAAAAAAAAAAGGAACATGACTGCAGGAACTTTGGCAAAAAGAAAAGAAAAACAGATTGCCCTGAAACCTCAAGTTACAGCGTTAGCCAAATTACCTCCCATCCCAACGTCCGAAGGATCGCAAAAAGTTCAAAAAATCTCGAAACTTATAAAACCAAAGACTATTGGTCGGCTGGAACCACTGCCAAAAAAAAGTTTTGAAAAAAACGAAGAGATCATCGAACTTGGTCCAAACTCCGTAATAAACACTGTCGATGACAAAAACGAAATGAACCAAGCAATTTTTCTCACCATATTGGACTTGAAAGATTCGCCTTTGCCACAAATAAACGAAAAATTCAAAAAATCGACTATCACATTTGATGTTTCGGAGCGTAAGCTGTTCAAAATTCCGTTGAAATATCTTCAAGTCCTAATTGACACGATTTTTCAAGCAAGTCACTTGACACCGCTGCTTATCGATCCTTCAGGGCGAGTTGATACATACTTCACATACGCTGGAAATGGACTTGTCGTTGACTGTAAAAAGATTCTAATTCAATGCGACATTCAAAAAGCTGTCAGTAAAGAAGATGCCAAAGAAGAATTGAGAAAAGTAATTGTGGCAGGGCTCAAACATGGCAAAACAATGGTGTTTACAATGATGAATTCGGCGTTTGCATTTCAAAAATATTTCGACGATAAGTTCTTTCCCGAGTGCATCTTACAGCAAGCTGGTGCAGAGTTTCTAAAAGACAAGAATGCTTATAATCCATGTTTACGGAAAGAGGATCTTGACGAATTTGGGGGGTTTTACCCCAACAATGATTTCAAGGTGCTTCTCACTACACAATTTGAGCTCGAAGATTATGAACAGTTTTTGGAAAAAAGTCTGGATCTTATGAATGTCGTTCCTGTTTTTATTGAAAATGAGTGAAGAGAAAATCTGCATAATTCAGTCGATTTGCCCATAATAATAATAATAATAATAATAATGATAATAATACTAGTATTAATAATAATAATAATAATAATAATAATAATAATAATAATAATAATAATAATAATAATAATAATAATAAACCACATTATTTACTGTCTTGGAACACTCGTTTATTTTCTTTCAAGTGAAGAGCGAAAGGATAAAAGCAGGCCAAGAAACCCCCCAAAAGGGGTTTGGATGGCGATAAGAAGCCCCCGACAGAATAATAAAATTCATGACTGCTCTGTTTCCAGGTGCTTCTTGAGCTCTGGAATATTTTTCATATTTTTTTGACATTTATAGCAAACCAAAGGGATTTTGAGCAGAGCTTCACATTCTTCTTCAGTTCCAATCTGTGTTTTATCATTAAGCATAAACTACTGCGTGGCAGAGTATACCTGGATACGGCCAAATTCATTGATTTCCGCAATAACTTGATTGAGTGGCCTAAAAAACGAGGTGGCAAACGAATTATAATGGCGCTTGTTTTTGAGGCTCGGCGAAATTAAATCTTCTGAGATAATATGCAAGTGCAAATGGGCCATCGAGGGAACTGAATGGAATCCCGCGCGCAGTTTCATATTGGGACGAGTTTCTTGGATGCGGACAAACGCGTCCTGCAACGATCCCAGAAGCGGCAAATGTAGGTTTGTTAAGCCGCGAATGTCAGCCGGACATTCGTGTACCCGCGGAAGGGCAAGGAAATGAAGCCGTGCCTTCGGGTATTTGTCGACAATCACAACAACTTCACGCGAAACATCAACAACAACTTCCGGACCAAACTGCTCCGGATTCGCAACGTACGGTTTCAGCGCGTGCTGCCAGGACTGATTGTGCTGTTTATTAGGCGATAAAGCGTAATTTGAATCGCCAGAATCACTTGACTTTTGCTTTTTTGACGCCGATGAACTTGTAGGCGCTGCCCGTTTAGAGCTATCCGCTACAATACGAGTTAATGATGCACTTGCTGGTGTTGGTACTGGATTTGCTGTTGTTGCTGGCTTCTTCACGAGAAAGAAGGGATGGATTGCTTTATTTGATTTGTTCATGGCAAATTTTGGTGGGTTTGAATTTATTGAAATCAGTTCAGCGCGTCAGGAGATATAGACAAGTTTCTTTTAGTGTTTTTTCAAAATTCTCTGGCATGACTAATGGCCTTGCTTTCGCAAACTATCTTGGCAGCTCCCCAACCAAGTTTTGTCCAACTCTTTTTCCCCAACATTTGACCCTGCAAGTTGAATTGGAAAAGTGCCATTCATCAGAAAGGTTTTGCAAACAAGTATTTCTTTGTGAAATGTTTGTGTTGGCCACAAGGATATTCCTTATCTTTTTTTGATTTGTAAACAAGGAAATTTTAATTCTCCCAGAAAAATGAATCAGAAAAATACAGACAACTTTGACAAATTGATGGCAGGTTGCAGACAGTCATTTGGAATTCTGGTTGCTGCAGGCTATAATATGCTATTGATATCTCCAAAATCAATAGATATTCCACCAATTCATGTGAATTTAGCAAGCATGAGTGATGAAACAAGCAAGTTCAATTACTGATTGAACAAGTCAAAGCTCACTCAACTAGTTTTCAAACTTGAGCTGCCATTTATATTTTTATAAAAGATAAGCACAAGGCATTCAATTTGGAAGCACTATCATCTTTTTTCAATGCTTCAAATACCCAAATTGGCTTGGTGTTCTAATGTTTTAGATGAAGCTGCACTGCCCTGTCAGTTCTATTCAATTATGTCTTTTGTTATAAATTAGATCACTAATCTAATTTTTCTCAAAGAATTTTCTTGAAATTTCTCAAGCCTTCTATTAACCTCAAGAACTCAAAAATAATTCAAGCAATTTCCAACTGCTTTCAAACCATTCTTCTTTCTAAGTGTCTTTTATTGTTTTTCTTTCTTTTTCTTCAAAAACTACTTAAGATATACTTTGCTTTTGTTTGGTAAGACCCATAATAAAGAAAAGAAGAGAGTTGAGTTTAAGTATTAAACTTCAAACCAAACCAAATCCCATACTACTTATTATCTTGTCATTTAGTTCTGAGATACCTAGATTTGAATTAGTTGATTCAAGCTGCTACAGCTACCAGCAAAATCTTCTACCATTTTCTTCAACTTACTGGAACCTTATGCCTGTTCTTCAGCTATATACAATGAATTTATTTCATCTTCAATCATGTCTGCAAAAGCTTTGGGCATTTATTGAACTGGGATACCTCACACTTGAATGAACAAAAGCAGCATGAATTCAAAATGGCAGTTCATGCAAATGGAGCTGCACTTTAAAATGTTGTTGCTTTTATTTATAAAATTTTGTGTCAAATTGTGCAACCAACTCAAGGTGTTCAGAAACAGGCATTCAATGGCTACTGACATAAGCATATGCTGAAATTTCAATCACTTGCCTGTCTGGATGGAATCATTGCACACCTACACAGGATCAAGTTGTCTGCTGACACTTTTTTCTGATATACTAAAAATGGAATCTTCAATTTAAACGCTGCTTATGGGTTGCTGGAATGGATAGTCTCACCCATTGATTATATAATATAATTATTAAATCTCATATAGTCCATTCCATTTGTATATCAAAATAGAAATTATTATATTTAACAATATTCTATTCTTTGACTTGTTTTCTACTGCTGCAATCCTTTCAGATGTTGTTGCTGAATCAACTTCTGTGGCTTTCTTGTATGCTTCTGTCAAAGATGCAAAGGAAGCAGCAGCAGAGCATTGTTCTTACAATAAAGTTTTAGGCAATATATTTAAAAACTGAAGTCAATATAAAAAAATCACTGGATGTAATAAAAGACAATTATGTAACATACCATCAACAAGCCTGGCTAGCTGTTGATTGTATATATAATTTCATTTCCATTGCCTATCACTTTTGCCAAAAAAAAAGATTTTTTGAATATCAAGGACAAAGAAGAAATTTGAAATTCAGAAAATGTTATAGGATACTGTTTTGTTTCTTTTTTTTTTTACTTTTCTTATTTTTGGAAAACATCATCTTACAAATAAATATAAATTCTATCCTCTAATGTGTCTCCCATCAAGCTTTATAACCTCCCTGTTGATGTGAAAAATCAACACTTTGTTAAACCACCGAACACAATTTATTTTCTGCAGCTTCTGAACTCATTCCTTTTTGCAAATATGAAAAACAAAGTCTGCAGACTTTACCAACCATGTGGAAGTTTTGCAACAGAATTGCTCAGCAAAATAGGTGAGAAACTTACTCCAATTACTGTGAAAGCACACTTGTGTAATTTCTCAAAGTTTATACTGGATTCTTTTGAGTGGACAGGAATATTTCCACTCAATAAAGAAAAGATTGCTGAAGCAGCAATGTTGAACATTGATGCTCAATCAACTGAAATCACAAGTGTGCAAGCTATTGCTAATGCAGTGATTGAATTCTTTACATTGTCAAGCATTGAATCTTCTGTCAAGAAGGTGCCTGCAAGACTAAAAGAAGTATTAAAATTGATAAAGTATATAATGCAAATATTTATAATTGGCACAGCTAAACACTCTTGATTAAAAGAAAACTGCAGAAAGCTGTAGCAAAGAGGAAAGAGGATAGGAAGAATGCAAAGATTGACCAGCAAAATGCAAAGACAGTTACAAAAATCATTCTGAAGTGCAATGGAACAAGGAACAATGAATCTTGCACAATAAAGTGGCGATCAAGCCTAATTTGGTTTATTTGCACAAATTATTCAAACTTTCAACTATTTCCTGCTTGTAAGACTACTGCAAAAATGAGAGGGACAGTCATCATAAAAACAGTTAAAAATCAAAAATTGAAAAGTAGCATTAACTTAGATGAATTTATTGTTTTACTGTGTGTTAGGCTGTATAAGAATTAATTAATGTATTTAGTTTCATTATTTGGATGTCGTCAGTCAGTTGGAAATGACAGGGGTAATCATTGAAATGAGTTTGTTTGTTATTAGTTTTTAGAGTTAAAAAGTGGATGACAAATATTTCAAAGATTCAAATGAACACCTTGAAGTTTTATGAAAGGAAATTTTAACCCAAAGTTTTTGATTTTATTAAGGATATTAAGAATTCAAGCAGGATAAATCAGCAAAAAGTGAAAGGAGGTAAGTTTCTTGTATGGTAAATTAAATTTGTTTATTGGTCAAAGAAGATAGTTGTTTTAAGGGGTTTAAAAGGAATTTCTATTTTTGTGATGTACTAGGAAACAAACAAACATAAGTTCTTTATTTAAATAAAATGGAAAGTTTTCACTGAAACATACAAAGATTTTATTGTATTCTGTTTCTAAACAAGGGAAGCGTGTCACTCAAAAAATTTAGTAGTTAACAAAATTTAGAATGCTCACTTTTTCACTTGAAAATACAATGCACGTGTTTTCATGTAAGTTTTGCTTTCAGTCCATTCATTGACGCAATCATCAAGGAGCTCACGGTATTCTTCTCTCGAAATATTCATTGCTTTGTGCATCCAATCCTCCATTCCAAGACTTGCAGCTTTCATGTTCGCACCGCACAACGCACCAATTCTGGACGCGCCCCAATTGAGTGGGAACTGTACCGTTGTCATCTGTTGGTTCTCAACATTGTTGGATACTTGTTGGGTGTAGTATGGCAAATTCGAGGCTGCGTAACAGTCCAATCCGCGACCATGAAGTGCATCGAATAGCGCCGTTCCGAGGGTTCGAGAATGTGGACCCGCGTCGTACATGACCATGTCGCCTTCTACCAGTTCGATCCAACCGCCAGATTTTGTCACACGAATTAGTTCTCGTAAGGCGGTGGGAAATTTTTCGCGTGGCATTCCGAGTACCATATATCTTTGGTGGACAAAGTCGAAGGAGTCGTCCTCATCTATTGTTTTTTAGTATTTAACCGCAAATAAAAGTAAAAATAAAATAAAAAAGATTTTGCTTACAAGGAAGAGTTTCCAAAACGTTTCCGAATTTTAAGACGATGCCGTCACTTCTAGCAGGACCTTCCACAAGGGTTTGAGAAATATCGCACCCATGACATTCTGCAAATGAGTACTGCTTTTTAATGCATTCCAACCAGAACCCTTTCGCGCATCCGACATCTAAAACTTTGACACCAGGGCCATCTAAAAGATCCTTCACAGACGGGCAAACAATATCTCTGGAAAAATAAAAGTTTAATTTAACCTGCACATAAACAACTTAATGACAAAAAGTAGGCACAAAACCCTTGAAAGGTAGCCCGTAAGATATAGTGCTGAGTTTCCAATCGATCCTGCTCATCGGCATCGGTAGGAAGAACGTAGTCGCTGTTTGGAAGCGAATGGTATTCACGCATTCCAGGATCCCATGATTCAGGATTACTCGGGTTCCAAGTCTTTGCTTCAAGAGTATTGACGCGTGCGGCTGCAATCTTTTTTTTGGCTGCCGTCGAATCCTCTGATTGGTGGGATTCTCCTGACGAAGCGACGGTAGCGGTTATTGTTTCTGCTGTTGTTGTTTCTCCGAGAGAAGAGATTTTCGCAAGTGGCGAAATTGAAGAGAAATTCAGAGTTTTTTCGTTGCTGTCGAGTTTTGTCTGGATTGCTTTGGATTGATGCGGGCCCATTTCTGATTTTTCAGAAGATTTTCAAAAATTTCTTCGTGTTTTTTTGTTGATGACGTGATTGAGATTTTAAGGCAAGCGGGACTTGCAAATAAACTATTCCAAAGTTCATTCAGCTAGCTTGCCATTAAAACTGATTAATTGAGTAAGTGTATGAGGCAATCACATCTATGAATGGTTGAGCTGTCTTTCCAACCCTATCAGCAAAATCGATTTCAGAAATTGATTTTCAATATTTCAAATTCGACATGAAAAAAAAAAAAGACATTCCAGTAACCGAATATGTCAGTTAAAAAACGCGACATCAGTTTCAAATCAAGCTTGCAAGGCTAGACCAACTCTGCTTCCAGTGCGAGGAAGCAGCAAATGAGAAAATCGCCTGGATCAAGAATAATCAGTTAAATTTGAGGTTGTATTGTTGCTTGAATGAAAATGGGCCAAGCTCCAGTGCGTGAATTTGGGAAGAACAACCCATTTTTCTTCTGCTGACTGTTAGGATTATATGTAACAGACAAGACTAAGCAAAGAACAGACAGTAAATGGAGAAAGAAATCCAAAATTTTTGGTCATTCAATCCCCGATTTTTTTTTCCCCCAATTTTTTACAGCCTTATTAACAGTGCTGCTCCTGAGATCCTTAAATCAAGTGTCTTTAAGTCAGCTTCAAATCGTGGTGTGTCACCCTTGTGTTTTTGGAATAAAAAATATATTTTCAGAAGATTCTAATAATAAAAAACACAAAATTACTCTACTTATGTAAAATTCAAATCCGGTATGTATACTTTCACAATTCTATTGGAAACAGCTCGGGATTTTTCAAAGAGCCTTCAAACTTGAAAAATGCCACCATGGGAATTGTGGAATTTTGACGGAGCAAACCACCCCCCCTCACATACGCCCCACACACACTTTTCTGTGGAGCTTCTCTAATAAAATTTTGAATTGACTGAGATTGTACTGCGGCATATGGAGAATTAACTCAACTTTGAATGCTGTGGGGATTGTTCACTCGAATTCAGTGACGAAGAGTGTGATTGATTTGAGTGAGAGTCTCTGCTTGAAATGATGTTGTGTGTGTTTGAATGAGACTATTGTGGTCAAAGAAAAAGTCCGCTCAGCTGAATTTTTTGTGCTGAAAATAAGTTGTTCGGACCATGAAACACCCCATCACGTACTCGCCTTGCGCACAAACAACGCCAAACAGCTCCACTGGAGGCGCGTGCGCGCTCGCAGTCTGGACCTTCCACGGCGGCCGTCGCAGAGCCAAGCGTTGTAGAAGCGACAACTCACACAGACCACAAACGAGATGCGTCGTCGTTCCTTGCCCGTCGATTCTGGCCTACTTACACGTAGCTTGTTGTCTGCTTCGAAAGAGACGCGCGAGTTTTCTTCATCTCCTCCAATTCGGACTTCTGCCAAAAACGCGCGGAACATCATAGACACAGCTGCGATTATCTATAGTGCCAAATACCCAAGAGCCATTGATTATAATCGCAGCTGTGTCTGATACTTTATCAGTGTTATGGGATGCCGAAATTAGTGATTCAGATGATTGAGAATACGACCATGTCATACTTGAACTGGATGATGATGGAAGTGATTCGGAGGACTCTTTTGATTATGAAATTTTCTCCCAGACTCCCAATCATGTAAATATCTTTCTTTGTTTGACTACCCTTACTAACTCCCACCAATAATCTCAAAATAGCGATGCAGAGGTATGAATTTGAATTAATTTAATTCACGTGACCATTCTGGTTCCTTTAAAAGCTCGCTCTCTTTTTTCATTATCTTTAAAAAACTCTTTCAAAAATAGGGAGCGATGGATGACCTTGAGTCAACTAGCGTGAAGCAGAGGCGTACGACCTTGGGAATGGAAGGAATCCAATGTGTTTTTTCGTTCGAGGACATTTCGGTAAAGCAAGAAAATTTGTTAACCGAACCATACACAGCCAAAATCTTGTTCATTTGACTACGACCCTGACAACATGCGCTCTGGCATTCACTTTCATGGTAAAATTTATTTCTGACTACCTGACAAAGCTGATTATTTGGTAAAAAAAGTTGCCATCCCTGAAAACGTGTCTTGCGAAACAAAAAATTATCAATCAAAATCGAGGCATTCAAGCTTCAAACGATGGTTACTCGTGTGGTGGGTTTTCTATCAAGCTTCCAGATGGGACTGTCATTGGTTTCAATTGCCCATATCATGCTATAATTAGTTGCGAGACTGCGTCATACAGCAATACTTTGGACAAGTTCTTGTACTTTTGCTTCGGGTGTGAATTTCTCAAAAATAATTTGCACGGAAACCCAAAAGTAAGTGTCAAATTCATCCCAACAAAATAGCCGAGATGCCCCCTAACACGACCCTCAGCCGGGTCGTGTTCTCTCTCTTTGGACTTTTTACTAACAATTTCATTGACAGAAAATGGCGGAGCATCGTGAAATTATGAAACGTGCCGCTGAAGCACAGGATGAAGCTGAACGCTGCCGAATTGAGCTTGAAAGTTCAGTCTTTGCAAGCAATCTTGTGGTAAGTGTCAAATTCACCCCTTTCTTCCCGCCGAGATGCCCCCTCACCACTCCAATCAACACTACCCTTCGCTCCGTGTTGATTGAAATTTATATCCCTAATATAATGTTAAAATCATCCCCAAAATGAATGCCGAGATGCCCCCTCATTTAAACACGACCCTTAGCCGGGTCGTGTTCTCTCTTCTTTGACTTCTGTTTCAAAGAACTAATTGATTGATTTTTAAATACAGACTGCAGACAAGATTAAATTTGACCCCATTGCTAATCTATCAAAAGATGCTGATAACTTTCGTGTGAACCACAAATTTGTTTCTCGCAAGCCCACCCCTCTCGCAGGCAAAACGTTCATCTACCGATTGATTCGACTTGGAGCTGCTAGAGAACGCTTCCTTATTCGAAACACTGATGATGTTCATGTTGAGTTTACGGCAGAAGCATTAAAGGAGCATCAGGACTGGCTCCTTGCCAACTTGGGAAATATTCGTGGGACTGAGACAAAGCACATTTTGAAGTTTGTTTCAGGAAGTAGAATTGACATGTTTTCTGCAAATCAAAGGTTTCCAGAGTTGGATGCAGATACTGTTGGACAAGAGTGGGAGTCAGATGGTTACAGTTGGAATTTGTGTGTTGCACTTCATTTACCGCTTTCAAAAAATTTAACCATTCTTTGTAGGATGCAGAAAGACTTCAGTCGCTCTCAGCTATTAGATTTTATTTCTGAACTTCGCCTTTGCAATTTTCAACTGGGGGATTTAGTTTGGAACAGCTATGTTTCAGGTACTCAGCCACCATCAGTTTTAAGTCCATCAAAATGCAATAGTCTCACAGAAGCTGTTGCGTTAATTTGGGAGGGCCAGGAAGAGAAAAATCAGATTTCGTGGCACTTGAGATGGGCTCCAAATAGTGTCATAGTTCCTCATGAGCATGTGTGGAAGAAACCTGAGCTTATGGTGGAGTACTTTGTTGGAAGGCTTGGTGGTATTTATCTGACTACTGAAACCATCATGAAGCCTGAAGATGTTGCATGTGACAGGTAATTATCAGGAAATGGCAGGCATATAGTTCAAATTGAATATAAGAACAATATCATTATTGAAGTCAACAAGCACTATCAAGAGTCATTATCAGTATCAAAAGCATTAACAATTCC
Source organism: Physocladia obscura (assembly GCA_027596945.1). Lineage (NCBI taxonomy): Eukaryota > Fungi > Chytridiomycota > Chytridiomycetes > Chytridiales > Chytriomycetaceae > Physocladia > Physocladia obscura. The sequence continues at coordinate 15,562 of JADGJH010000542.1, forward strand.
TTTTAGAAACCAAAACCTTATCAGTTTGGTCTTAGAGGCCTTCCAAATATATAAGTGTGATGACATATTAGAGAACACATTCAATCGAGTGACTCAATCAGTATTCTTCAACTGTGTCAAGGGAGCAATCGTTGATACATTTTATGAACCATCAGAATCAGCTGATTTAAAGAGTTTCAATATTCAAAAATGCCATACAGCATGTTTGACAATCAAGAATGAAATGCCTTGGTCTGTGTTTAGCATTTTTGATGAAGTCAAACCATACTCTGGCAAACTAAAAACTGGATTCTATTATGTTGAGACAGAGAATACGTTTCCACTGAGAGGCACTTGTTGGTATTCAGCACCCATACTACAATATTGTCAAACGATTGGAGTGCCACTCAAAATTGTATAGAAATTATCCCAAGTAAGACTCTCAAAGCAGACTACTTTAATGATTTTGTAAAAAAGATATATGACAAGAGCGGCAATAATGCAAAGCTAATGATTAATTGTTTTGTAGGATGCATGAACAAAAGAAGCGACAAAAAGCAGACAGATAGATTCACAATGAGTTTGAATGATGCAGTTTGATACTTTTTCTCAAGCAACAATACAGTGATATCATGCATCTCACAGGAGCCAAAGCTTTACCATATTTCCATAAAGAATGACCACTAAAGCATTTCAGCACAATTCCAATATACTGGAAAGTCATTAATAATGGCAATATGATGCTGCATCAATTAGCAATGAAAATGGGTGGAAGAATTGTCAAGCTAAAGACTGACTGCATGGTAGTTGAAGATGGCCAAGATGTCGAGTGTAAACCAGGTATTGGTAATTATTGTTTAGAATCATTGCCAAAAGAGTACAAAGTATCTGAGCCATTCAAGAGTACATATGCATTTCAGCTTGAGAATAAAGACTGGATTCCAACAGAAAATAGATTAGAACGTTGACTATTTACTGGAATGGCAGGTACAGGCAAATCAACGGAAGTGAGAGAAACCATTAAAGCATTGGAGTCAGGGTCATTTGTATTGTTGGCAAGTACAAACAAAGCAGCAAGATTGATAAAAATGGTCAGACAGTCCACTATTTCTTTCATATTGACAACAATGACAAGTGTAACTTGAAGGAAGTGGTAAAGGCAGCCAGCACATAGCAATACATTTTCATTGATGAAGTTGGTATGTTGAGAGCAGTGATTTATGAAATCTTGTATTATGTGAAACTACAAACAAAAGTGAAGTTTGTGTTAGTTGGTGACTATAAACAGTTGGGAGGAGTAGAGAAAAACAATAGAAAATATGATTACCTAAATACATTGGCAGTAAAAGAACTGGTCGATTACAGTATAACAGAAATCTTGATTAATCATTGTTCAGACAGCTCAGTGACAGTCCTATTTGACATTGTGCACACATTGAATCCACGTGACTTTGACTCAAGTAAACAAGTGCTTATTGTCAATCTAGTGTACACTCATGCAAAGCGTAAGCAAATCATTGTTGAAATCTGCATTACTTTGTGGTGGAGTGCATGAGATAAAACCCAACATATACCCTAGCATCATTTTATTCCAATACACATAAAGAAATGATAAGTTTATTCTCCAGACATAGTAATATAACTTTCACAGTTTTG
>JADGJH010000543.1:0-10370 GCA_027596945.1 Physocladia obscura
TAAATTGCAAAACCAATATGATAATAGTCCCAGAATTGAACTGGATCGCATAATTAAGCAATGCAGCGAATGGTGGCACTCTAATTAACGAGAAATAGCCACCATATAGGACTATTTGTGTTGTATGTTGGCCGACAAAATTGTCAACTCAGACTCACCACATTTTATCGCGCGCAACCTTGATAATCCAGATTCGAATTGATTTTGTAGATTCTATTCATGTCAGCACGATTGTGCGCTTTAAATTCTCATGATGCCGTCGCTACTCGATGGTTTGTGTTTGTTTTGGCCGCTCATTTTTTGAAATTTGCCATTTTTTTCTGAGAATCACCTCCTGATAATTAATTTTCTTTGCTTTTTTTTGTTCACATTATTTTTACGACAACTTTCCCAGCATTCGCCTTCCCAAAGTTGTCCAACGCTTCTTGCACGGCAGCAGCTTCGAATGGCACAATCTTGCTGATGTGCGGTACAATATTTCCTTCCTTGTGAAGTCGAATTACAGTTTTGAGCCCGGCAGAGGGTTCAAAACCGGCAACAGACGGCGATTTCGCCTCAGCGCCCCTCTTCTTAACAATCTCCGTAATCTCGTCGACCAATCCGGGAGCACTGAGCATCCACGCGCCCAACCTGACCCAACTGCCGCCAGACGCGACCACCAACGCGGACTGCTTGAAAGTTGCATCAACGCATGTCGAGTTATAAACGAAATCTGCGCCCTTCCCGTTCGTTGCGGCGAACACTTCAGCTACCACATCTTGGGTGCTGTAATCGACGACGGCGTCGACACCGAGAGACTTCAACAGCTCAAGGGCCTCCGGCTTGGACGCGCTGGCGACAACCTTGAGTCCGTAAGCTTTGCACAGCTGAACTGCAAAATGGCCGACACCGCCACCTCCGCCAACAACGTATGCCCACTGGCCTGCGCGTTTCGAAATATCGTCGACAATCATAAGTGATGAGTATGCACACAAGTAAGCAACGCCGTACGCGGCGGCCTGCGCATCCGAAACAGTAGCGTTGTCGGGACGCAGCGCGACGGACGTGCGCTTGACTTTGACGTATTCGCCAAAACAGCCGCCGGAAATGCCGACAGCACCGAACACAAAAGATCCGACCTCGATGTCGTCGTTTGGGTTAGCTTGGCCCTCGGCAACGACTGTTCCCGACAAGTCGTACCCCAAGACGTACGGTGGGGTAAGACGGAAAATATTTCGCTTTTGTATGATTGGATCCGAGGCGTTGATTGAGGCATGGGAGACGCGGACGAGGACTTCTTCGGTCGCGAGGGAGTCAATTGTCCAGTCAATGAGAGTGACTGGGGCGGCGACTTCTTCGCAGGCAAGGACTTTGAAGGTGATCGGGAAGGTGATAGCAGTCATTTCTGTGGATTTAATGGAGTTTACAAAACAAGACAGGAAACAGCAGGTTTTTAAAGAAAAAAATTGAGTTGTAATAGAAATTTGAGATCGAGTTTAAAATCTCCAAATCGTAATTTTTTTCTTTTTGAAGTCATGGCAAGAAATGTTTGAGAAATCTGAAATTCTTGTAATGGCTTTATTAAAATTCTCATTCCCGGTAGCCATGCTGGGTACTTTTTCGTGTTTTTGATCATTTTATCCAATACTAAAGCAGGAAAATTCATAACACTGCAATGCGCAAATTCAAGCAAATAAATCAACGTTTCTGCAAGAGCTTTTTCATTCAAAAATCTCTCTAAGCTTCCAACTTTATGAACTTATTTTTTAATTATCCAAAGGTTTATTATTGTAGACAGTGAGCAGCCTACTGCCAAAAAGGGGGGACTTAGTAGACAATTCATTCATAGCTCTACAAACTCTTACTTGCTTAAATAATTTTTTGAATGTCATTTTTCAAAATGTTAAACAATAAAATTTTTTTCTTCTGTTCTATTTTCACATGGAGTTGACCTAAGAATAAAAGCTGTAATGAAAGTGAGAACCTATTAATATTGTTGTATGGTTAAAGTGACATACTCTCACTATTGGTCAAGTTCTTTGTTTTGGAAAATTTCTGTGTTTTTCTGGACACTGTATACTGTATATTTTTCTAATCACCAAACTATTCTATACGTAATTTACCATTTCTTCTATGTTTTAATGTGCAAAGGTACTTGCCATTATTATTCTTCCAAAATTGGTAGAATTATATGAAAAGAGAACAGCATCAACTCTATGTGTATCTTTTTGCAATATTTTCGTTTTACACTTTTTCAATAATTGAAATACACAAATTAAGTCACATACATTTTTCTTGTTTATTATTGTCTGAATTTTTTTTGTTTGGCTGAAAACTTTTAACAGAAGATTTTTAAAGTTCTTGAGAAAAAATCAAAAAAATACTGAAAGCTAATCAAGGCCTCTAAATTTTCAACTGTTATTAGTGATTGGTGTAGTATAACTTTTGATTTATTAAAACCAGTCCAACAACGCAAGGAGATTTGTCAAGAAAATTTTTTTTCTCTTTTTTCTCTTTTAATTACGGTGTCTTGGCAACATTCTCGTCTGTTTGCGTTTTGCCTCACTTACTCCTTGAACAATTCAACCTGGTCAAGAAAAATCAATGTTGAAGAAATATTTTTTATACCCAAATTGATTTTGTTAACAAAATCGGCTGGCTTTCCGGGAACGCTTTGATAACAGATCCACAATCAATCAAAGTCAAGCACGCAAGCTTGGGTCCTTCGGTCAATAGCAGCAATGTTGAGCAGTAGCAGCAGTAACGACTGCATGGATAATGTAGAAATGGCAGCGACTGTTGGAGCCAAGACGTTCGACAGTGCGGCGTCGTTCTGGGAGGCACAGGAGAGATTACGAGTTACGGCAGTTGTTAGTCAAGCACTGGAATCGGTACTAGCACCGTCATTGTTACCAGCATCTTTATCGCACGCACCGGCGGAACAACAGCAGGAGGCACTGAGATATGAGGCGCAACACAATAAGAACGAGAATAAGACGTTTTCGACAGATACGGAGAAAGAGAAGGAGAAGTCTGATGGATTTGTGGCCATGAGGGGCGCCGGTGGGATTTCCCTCGTGGCCGGCGACTCGTCGAGTTCGAGCGGCGACGATGACGAAGGCGACCACAACGACGCCGCCACCCGCGTCACGCTCCCCCCAATGATGTCAATGTCCTTCTACACAAACTACCAACGTCTGCACGCACACAACAGCACCCACGCCAACTACAATGACAGCTACAACAGTAACCACCGTGTTAGTAATGCTGCTCACAGCAATACCAATACACCCAAGACTTCGCTCGGTCGTTCCCCGCCAGACGTCCTCCTTTCACACGGCTTCCAGTCGCACGAACAGCTGCGCCACCACGACCATCTGCGTCTGCGCCAGTCTTCTCTTCAGCCCGCTTTCCAGTACCGCCGCTTCCAGCCAATCCATTCTCCCGTCGTCCTGCCCTTATCCCTCGCAGCAGCTCCGCCCCCACCTTCCCTGCCCTTTGTCCTGCCGCCTCCCTCTTTACCCTATCCACCAACAATCTACATCCCACCCGCAACAACAGCCGACAACAGCCCCTCTGATAACAATAATCACAATAATTGGAACTACGATACTCAAGGCGGCAGTAGCGGCTACACTTCTCCCATGCGTGCCAACTCCCGCAGCTTCAAAAAACAAAAAATCATGTATAAATGTACGTGGTCTGGCTGCTCGAAAGGTATTTTTATTCCTAAAGCATGCGGCTTGCCACTTTTTGTCTTAAAATTTTATATTTGGCACAAAAAAATTTTGTGGTAAAATTTTTGCTGATAAGATGGTCTGGATATTTTTGACCGAAGTGGGAATAGTTTAGCAAAGTGAAAATACTTGACTGAAATGAAAGCAGTCAAGTGAAGTGAGTGAGCACAAAAAAAAAAAAAAGATCACATTTGCCCAAGACTAACCGTACAAAAAGCTACATATTCAATACTAATACTAGTTTGTTTACACAGAATTCCAAAAACCATCACTTCTAAAATCCCACGAAAATATTCATAATGCTATAAAGCCATATGAATGCAAACACTGCGACGTGTCTTTTGCGCGTAATCATGACCTTCGACGGCATGAACGATGTGTCCATATGATTGGTGGCAAAGAAGCCCAATGCAGTGGATGTTTTAAATTATTTACGCGGCTAGATTCTTGTCGGTATCATGAACGGACTTGTCTGACGGCAATGAAAGCACTGCAGCAGCAGCAAGAGCAGCAAGAACAATTGCTGCCAAGTTCTGGGAGTGGGGTTGCTGGAAATTGAAATTTTTTACTGCTATTATATGCTGTATATTGTTCTTCAAATATTTTAATATATCATTTAAGAGATGTAAATTTTTTTTCTTTGATTTTTGTCTGCAGAGTAATAACAGTACTCATTTTCTCCTTTTTATCAATGCAAAATGATGTGTAGATTGCAAACAATGAGTTGATAAAATTGTGTGATTAACTTGAAGAGCAGAGCGTTATGTTAATATGTGGAGGTACGAGATCGGTGAGTGAATCAGGTGGTGTGTGTGTGAATATGTTTTTCAGAACCTTTTTAAGTATAATAAAGAAGAATAACACAAAACCTGTGTGGAGGTACGTAATCAGTGAGTGAATCAGGTGGTGTGTGTGTGAATATGTTTTTCAGAAGAAAAACATAGACCCTGATCACCACTCAAATTCCTCACCAAATCACTCCTCCACACAACTTCCTTCCTGCCATTTTTTTCTTAGTCAATTCTGACAGTACTCTTTGAGTCTGCATAGTTAACAGCACAGCAAGATTTTGAGAAAAGATGAGTTTTATTTATACCTAAAAAGCAGTGTGCTGCAAGACTTTGGGAAAAGATTAAAAAAAAAAATTGTAGATGATGACATAATATAAAAATTTTGGGATTTCCCTTTTTATCCTTTCTTTTCTTCTTTTTCAATATTTTAATCACTCTCACTTGTGATAACCTGACCACACCAAGCATCTGTTTGCTTCTCTTTTACCTATACAAGCTTCTATTTGCATCTATTGAGGTTAATGTTCTTGATTTTATTGTTATGACTCCTGTTTCTTGATCTGTTTGTATTCTTTCCAGTTCCTGTATTTGTAGTATTTCCATTTGTCTTTATCCATTATTCACCCTATGAAGTGCCTTTATTTGCATCTTTAGCAGCTGCTCATATTTTTTTTTCTTTTTCTTTTCTTTATTTTTAATCTTCTCCGTTCTTCTTCTTGTCATAGTTGCATATAAGTATTATACTTCTACTTCAACACATACTCACACTTGAATTCCAAACTTGTATCATTCAGTTCTGAGACAACAAATATAGAATCAGTTGACTCAAGACATGTACTATAGATCTTGAAGTTTATGTTGCACATCAAAATAATGCTTGGAAATGAAGATTAGGCCATTGATGATTGCAGCAATTAAACTGTCTTTGCAGGTGGACTACAGGTACTGATGGATAGTGTAGGGAGAGATCTAGAATTTTTTTTTTTTTTAATACAATAATAAGAAATCCACATGAAAAAAAATTAACAAAAAGGATCCACCCTTCCAGACTGACTGGAAGTCCATCTAAATAAAATTTCAATCACATGGATAGTTTAGGTTCCTTTTGTTTGATAGAATTGATTTTTGAATATTTCGGATCAATAAGTTTGTCATGCAAATTTGATTTCTGAATTGTGACAGTGATAATATTTTGGGAGCCCAAAATGAGAACGAGCAGTGTGGGGGTTGAACCCACGACCCCTGGATTCGAAGACCAGTGCGCTACCACTGCGCTAACCACCCGGTACCTTAAAAGAATATTAATTAAATTATAAATATTTGTGACAAATAATTCAAAAATTAAAACCACAGTTTCATAAAAATCAAATTTTATCTTTTCTACTCGAACAAAAAATTGAAAAACTATTCCAAACAGTTTGCCAGGGTTTACTGTGATAGATGTAGTTGCTGAAGGTAATTCAGAGACATGGAAATGGAGTTGGTATTCGGTCTGTCATGTTGTGACCAATCCGACTTTTTTCGTGAAATATGCTGTTGCACAGATATTAATTCCACTGAATTCTCCTTCCAAAGCAGGGTAATTTGGTGTGTTTAACACGTAAATTCCGCAAACGTAAGCGCAAATAAATGAACAAAACGTTCATAAACAAGCCACATGTAACAAATTAACCAAAAACCCAAACCTGCAAGCAATTTGAATAGGTAATAAAGCGAAATTGCGAAATTTTACCAAGAAAAAAAGAAACTGACAAAATGTCAGAAAAATAAAAGCCACAAATTATAAATAACAGCAATAGCTGCGGTATTTTTGAAATACTTAAAACAATGCTAATAATGCAACGGCAAGAACGACCATAATCCTTGGAATGCTTCTGATTATAATGATTCCGCGGATATTTTTTGACAGATTGGATTAGTTGAGCTTTTGTAACTCTTCCGTGGTTGCGTTGGAATTAGGTTTTGACAAAAAAATTAATTCGAAAACAAAACAAAAAATTCGTTTATTTGTTTAATGCTAATGAGACAAAACAAAAAACAAGTAAAAATTCACACTATAGCAGCTTGGTTTTTTGGGAAATGACACAGCCGAAAGATAAAAGAAAAGGCAGCATTAAACTCAGACGGTGGAAATAAAACAAAACAGAAAGAAAAAAAAAGAACTTCCAAAAAAAAAACAAGGGTGATAATACTAACTTACGCTAAACAAACCACATAGGAAAAGAAGAAACCGAGGGGGAAAAGAGCACAATAGGCGCAAATAAAATGATAGCACAGAAAAAAAGAGGTAAAATGAGATAATAATAAATTTTTGGAGACAAACGAGTCGAATTTGAGATTCGGAAAGTTGAAGTTCGGTATTAAAAATTCAATTGTCCCAAATTTGCGCAAATCTGCTGACATTGTCTGGCGATAAAGAAGTGAGTGAATTTGGAGTAGTATCAGAATAATAATATTTTTGCTGCTGCTGCCGCTGCTGTAAGTAGTGTTGGTGCTCCAGTTCTTGCTTCATTTGTTCAGCATAAAATTTAGGAGTGTACTGATGTTGTGGTTGCTGAACAATCGGCAAAGTATTGAGAACGACTTGCGAATTTGGAGAAATAATGTTCAAAGCAACAGCTCTCGCAGCATTATTATACTGCGGGTACTTATTTGAAATATAAAGAATACAATTCTCCATCCAGTGGCCTTCAATAGCACAAAGACGACAGCAGTAACCGACTGGTGGAACTGAATCTTTTTGCTTCTTACGCTGAGAAAGTGCGCATTGCGCAACAGTAAGCGCGGCAGCAAAATCTGGAGTAATTGCAGCAGTTCCACCACCTGTGGATTGAAGAGATTGGATGTTCGAGTTTGAAACTGCGGAACGAGTCACTTCAATTATTGATTGCTGTGGCGGCGGTGACGGCTCAGTATACAAACTTTCTTTTGTATCGAATTGACGACGGTGGTCCAACAAGCCGACATTGAACACGGTGGTTTCCATGTCAATACTGCTATTGCGCGAATTCGGGGCTGAGTAAAATGAATTTGCTGGAGACGGAATGTCGATTGACGCATCGATTGACATTTTTCTCGTAGTAGCAGAATAAATGCCATACAAATCTTGATCCAAAGAAGTCTCAATATATTGATGCTGTTGTTGTTGTCTCTGTTGTTGGTGTTGGTATTTCTCCTGGTTGATTTGTTGGCGATATTGCATCATAAGCTCATGGTCACGTTCGCGTTCTCTTTCGCGCTCGTGCTCGCGCAACAGCAAAAGCTCCAATTCAAGCTGCCGCTGCTCATGCTGAATTCGACTGTTTTGGCGATTAAAATCAAAGCTGCCAAAATCACTGCCAATGTGGGGGTCGGCATCAATAGAGCCGAGTAGATTACTAAAATTGAAAATTGCTTTCGATAAGCGACTAACCAATTGAATCTGGCACGAACACAAGAATAAGAATGGAAAAAGAAAAGGCAAACCGGGCGATTGGATCGGTATTGGCTGAGTCATGATTTTGAACTGAGTGCCATGATGCAGCGCTTGGGTTGGCAGCGGCAATCCAGTCGGCGCTTGAGTTTTTGTGCGAGTAAACAGACTGACCATGTGCCACTCGAGGAAAGCACGCGTTCGTGTTGCTGCCGGTGGTGTAACTGTTGCTGTTAGCGCGACTATGGGTATCAAAGTCACTGCCATTTTCAAAGAACACAGAAGATGCCGTCAAAGATACTCCAAACATGCCGTTTCTGGAACTGTTTTTTGTATTGCCATTCATTTTTCTTCTCTTTATTTGATTGTAATTAGGAATTGAAAAAGCCTCGTGACTCAATGCTTGGTGATGTTGAAGCTGCAGCAAACTTTTTGCGCTTCTTTCGGCTCCAAAAGTCGCCGATTTATGAATATTTCAGCCACCGATTTTCAATAAATTTATGTTTCAGCCACTCCGTCCAGTTTCCCCACAGATGCCGCAAAGACACCATGAATGGCAAATAACCCTGATCTAGCCCTACTTTTTGATTAAAAAAATTTTAAAAAGACCGCATGCTTTGAAAATCCATTAAGCGCTTCCAAACACTTTAAACAAAGCTCATGAACCAAAATTCTGACCCTTGCTTCAGATGTTCCTCTTTTTTTCGCAATCAATCGCGTAATTTCCCAGGCATTTCGTTTTTCAGGAAAATGACTTTTTCAACTGTTCCCACTTAAAGAGACATAAAGAAACTATTATATTTATGAATCCGACATGTGGTCCTTTGCATTTTCAGTAAGATTTCTCGGATTCTAAACAATTTCCCAGGCCTATGAACACAATTCATTTGATTGAATCATTATCGTCAATATAGCCAGTGTCTACTTCTTTCTCATACAATAAAACTTGCTTTATTTCCAGTTCTTTTTTTTTAACCTGATTTTTCATCGAAATAAGTTTTAAGATTCAAAGGGACGTAAAAATTAAGGATTTGGATGTCAGCCACCCGAGTGAATTGCTGCTTTGAATGTAATTTTCAGGGTTAATTTCGAACTATAAATATAATTTATTCTGACCCACTCAAATAATCCACACATAATGCTCCGATCATTGCATTTCTCTTTTGTCCAGTTACCCCGTCGATGGCGGAACTATTTACTCCCAACCTCCTCGTTTGATTCAACTTGACCAAGTATGATATAGTAGTCACAGAGACTATACTCTTACCGATTCCTATTGCCGATATAGTCAGTACGATCCCCGATGGAGCAGCCTTAGCTTACTCTTATTCTCTTATTTCCTATATTGGCTCATTTCGTCGACACGTGTACGTTTTATTGCCTGTCAAAATTCTCTTTGCGCAAATCCTGCAACTCCCGCGCCGCTGGGTACAAAATAAATTTTAATGAAAAAAAGGCAAATAAAACAGAAAAGATATCATACCCTTGACTAACACAATACCAATATCATCCCCAAAATTCTCACACCCACACCTCAACAATCCGTGTCCGCACAGCTGCGTGCCCTTGCCATTCGGCAGTGTATATTCTCGACTGTCCAACACGAAGCACATAGTTTGTTCCATTCCACGCCTGAGTTTTCTCAGACCCACGATATCCCTCCAAAATCGCGACACTGCACTTTTCGATAATTCCATCATCTAGCCCTTCAACATTCCGATTCAGTTGCACATTCTGATCCAACGCACCGTGGACCGAAATCATCGCACCTTCGTTCGATGCATAACAGAATCCGTTCGGAGTGCTCCAGACAATATCTTTTGTCACCCGAGGAGTTTCGGGATCGGAATTAATTTCTCGGAGTGTAATAGATTTGACTGAAAATTCAATGATTCAATAGTAGCTCCAGATGCATTCGTAAGGGTTCACGTTTGATAATTAAGAATTTTTCTGTATTCACTAATGACAGGAAGGTTCGAAAAATAATTTTGCAAGAAAAAAACTTGCAAAACTGCAAATTCTTGTTCTCTCGTCTTTCTCAAATAAACCAACCGTGAAAACAATTTTTAATTAAGCTGATATTGAAAATTAAAGGACAAGAAATACCTTCCAAATATTTAATCACGTCACAATGCAATTCTTGGAGTTACACTGTCAAATTTTGCAGATACCTCCAAAGACATAGATAGGCTCACTGCTTCTATGATTTATTTTATTTTTAAATATTTTTTGTTCTTCTTTAAAAACAGATAAATAAATTTGTTAATCTACTAATTAAGCTATTATATAGATATATATATATCCCAAAATTTCACAGCATTTAGTTACAATTGAAAAAGTTTTTTTTTTTTTTTAAAAAAAAATTGCACCTTGATTTAATATTTTTTGATAATTTTTATATTTATGGGTTATATTGATGATATAAGTGTTAGTGCTGTATATTATAAACAT
>JADGJH010000544.1:0-17170 GCA_027596945.1 Physocladia obscura
AAAAAAAGGTGAAAAGTGAAAAACTCAGCCGCTGAGTAACTTTAACAGCAAAGGTGACGGAAACAACGACACTTGATATTTTCAGGTGCTTAAACATTTAGGATACAGTGTAATAAACTACAAAAGCGTTGCAACCCTCTTGGTGAATATGCCGCTTTCACTTCATGTAACTATATTGATATTGGGAATTTGGATTCGAATGAACTGGCTTTGGCTGCCATTGTTCGAGGTCACTATTTTTCTGTTTAGAATATCGAGAGCGATGCAAAAAACCCTCTTGATTGCAACCAGAACGTTATTACAATACTTTTGAGCATCTCCATTTTCCATATCTTTAAAACGGGTTCAATGTTACATTCCAATAAGAGTAAGTTTGTTTATGGAACAAGTCGCCAAAGTTGGATATTGGATCAACGCAAATACGTAGGCCAGAGTCCAATCAGCTACTGCCGATGCTGCGATTACTACAGCTGCAACCTCCTCCATTGCCGATATAACTGCAGCAACCTCCTATAATCACTACATCTACTGCAAAAGGCTACGGTTACTCTCCTGCAAGCGTGAACAACTGCTGTCAATAGATATTCTGCGAATTCGTACTGTTGCACAACTGTTCCTGTGTGAGCGAAGCTGGCCAATGCTGCGCCACATGGTGTCGCACTGCATTTTTTAGTTTTGTTTTCGTTTTTTATTTTTATTTTTTTAGTTTGATACAGAATCAGTTTTTTTTCAGTACAGTAAAAAAATTATGCCTGACTGGAATTTGAAATCATTCCTGAAAAGAATTTGGCTGTTATTATGTATAATTTTTTGATTAACAATGCTTTTATTCCAAGATTTTATTTCTTGAGAGAAAAAAAGTAGTTAAAGCTCATACAAATCTTTTTTTAACCTAAAAATGAAGAGCTTGGATTTGCACAAATCGCTTGCACAGTAAAAAAATTTTCCACCGATACACAATATTATTTGCAAGTTAAATTGGTAGATTTATGTATATCCAGCTTTCTAATACAAAGAAAGGAACTGTTTAAGCAACATCACTCGATTTTTCCAAAAGAATATCGATGTTGTAATGCGAATGAACAATGTTTAATTCTCACTTTGAAATATTTACAATAGATTCTTCGAGTTCGAAATTAGTTGCAATGCAGCAATATAAACCACGGACTTGCACTGCTCTAAGCAAAGCTTGGTTCGGCTACTTGGAGCATGGCTCAGTCTTGTACTTTATAATGTTTGTTTCAATCACTCCAGTCCAAATGAGCTTTTTTAATGCGCCCGGAAATTTTTCTTGGAAGTTGTTTACAAGACGTCAATAATGGGAGTCATTTTATGTTGGGGAGTTAAATGAAAGAAAAAGCAAATGAAAATTTTTTAATTATGCGATTGATTTGCAGTTAGTTGTTTTTTTTACAATAGATATTCAGGGCATGGAAGAGCTGCCACGCATATTACTAAAATTAATGCTGTGCGAGTCTCCAAAACCTATTTCAATTGTTACTTCGCCATGAGACAGTTTTTTTCATAAATTTTGCAAATTTTTTTGTGTTGATTGTGACTTTGACTTTGACTTGACACGTCTGCACAAATATCCTAAAATATGAAAAATGATTTTTCGTAAGGTGAAATGACTTTGTTTTTTCTTTTCTTTCTTTTTTCTTGACTCTCGATGCATATTGAGTTTGCATTGCGGCCCTGCTGCAATCACAGATTTAAAATTTTTCATTTTGATATCAAAGAATTGTAACTCATGTGATTCAAAAAAAATTTGATTGATTAGAAAATTTTTTATAAAAAGAGGTTAACTGAAAAAAGGAGACATTTGTCAAAACAAGACAAAAAACAAACAAAAATGAAGCTCTCTTTCGTTCTGTTCAGTATTATGGCCAGCAATGCGATAGCTCAGACGACTCCGTTGAAAACATTGGCGTCAAGGGTGGGCAAGTACTTTGGCTGTGAGATTGGACAAGAAGCATTGTCGGACACGCAGCTGACGGCACTGACGGCGGCGCAATGCTCAGTAACTACGCCGGAAAATGAAATGAAGTGGGATGCAACGGAGCCCAGCCAGGGCGTGTTTACATTCACGGCGGGCGACGCAATTGTCAGTTTTGCGGCAGCCAACGGGATCAGCGTGCGTGGACACAACCTGGTGTGGGGTTCGCAGCTCCCATCTTGGTAATTTATTTCTTATTAGTAGTTTCATTTTGTATAAGTTTATTAACTAAGCATGATTTCACCAGGGTCACAAATACAGCATGGACCAACGCGACGTTGATTGCGGCAATGACAAACCACATTACCAACGTCGTCACGCATTACAAGGGTAAAGTGATCCACTGGGACGTCGTCAACGAGCCCTTCAACGGCGACGGTTCCTACGCATCGGATGTGTTCTACAACACCATTGGATCCGAATACATCCCCATTGCACTCAAAGCCGCGCGCGCCGCCGACCCCAACGTCAAACTATTCATCAACGACTACAACCTGGACTACTCCAGCGCGAAGCTCACGGCAATGGTCAACCTGGTCAAGAGCCTCCACGCACGCGGCATTCCCATTGACGGCATTGGCTCCGAGTCGCACTTGATTGTCGGCAACGTGTCGCCGTCCGGATACGCGAGCACAATTGCACAGATGGCTGGCGCATTCCCCGGCGCGCTGGTGGCAATCACCGAACTCGATCTACGCATGCCCACGCCCGCCAGCGCCGCAAATCTGGCCCAGCAGGAAACCGATTACTACAGCGTAGTTTCTGCATGCGTGCAGTACTCCGCCTGCATTGGTGTAGAGACCTGGGGCATCTCCGACAAGTACTCGTGGATCTCTTCCACTTTTTCCGGTTATGGTGCCGCGCTGCCCTACGATGCAAACTTTAATCCAAAATCCGCAGTTACTGGAATTGTCAATGGCTTTGCAAGTGGGTCCCCAGTATCAACCACAACAACAACAACAAGAACTACTACAACAACCACTACTACTACAAACACACCAACTACAACTACCAGTGCAAACGTTCCCACCACTACCACTACCACCACCACTACCACTACTACTACTACTACTGCTACTACTGCAGGAGGTAGTTGCTCAGCCAAGTGGGGCCAATGCGGTGGACTTTTCTGGACCGGTCCTACTTGCTGTACCGCCTCAACTTGCACACCGCAAGCTGGTAATCCATACTATTCCCAGTGTCTTTGAGGTCAAGAGCTCTTTTTTCCTTTTTACCCTTTTGATTGTCTTGTTTTAGTGAATATTCAAGATAAATAATACTTTTTTGTGTGCTCTTTATCGTCACTTCAGCATTGCTTTTGCAAAATCTATAACTACTGAATATAATAATTACTGCCAACTAGCTTGCAACCGCCAGTAATCCCGCAATAATTACAACCTGATGTTTTATAACTACTGCCACCATTACTAGAGCAACTATTATAAATACTAAGTATCATTCTTTTTAATCATAGGAACTTGTTCTATTGGACAGCTGTCAGATGGTATAGTTCAATGATTTCACTGCAACAATTGTCTAAAAAAAATATTTCAGCAAGCATCTATTGGAATTTTATAATATTCAACTAAGAGTTTATTTCAAACAAGTAATCAAGGTAAAAGCCCAGAAATAACTCACCCTAAAAATCTCCAAAAGAAAAAAAAAAGATGCGCAAATACTCAATTCAAAATGACAAAGAAAAAATTATGTAGAGTGTATTACATGAACCACTGTTGATAAATGAGAGGAATATTGTCAAAATAGGAAGAGAGTGAAACAAAACAAAATTTTTAAATTTAAAAATGTCAAGGCACCAGCTTAAAACAAATACGTCAAGTATTTTAATTTTCTATTTTTCAAAATTAAGCATTTCTAACAACCCAATCAACAGCCTTGGCGAAATTTTCAACATTTTTCTCATTCAATCCAGCCATCGACGCGCGCCCTTCGTCAGTCATATAGACATGAAACTTCATCTTGATTGCAGCAACCTGGGGCATAGTCAATCCAGTGTAAGAAAACATTCCAATTTGAGACGTGATATGCGACCAGTCTCCTGGAGTTTTAAGTTCAACCAGAAGTTGCACGACTTTTTCGCGCATTTGAGAGATTCGTGTGGACATTTCTTTGAGATTCTCTTTCCTTTAATTAAAGTCGAAAAAATAAAGTTAAATTAAAATTTTTCAAAAAAAAAAAGGAAAAAAAAAAGAACATTATCCTCACCATTCGCGAACTAAAGCCTCATTTTTGAACACAATATCCACAATATTTGCTCCAAACCCAGGTGCATGTGATATGCTACACCGTAACAAATACGCAAACTGACTCTTTGCCATCCTTGCAACCTCTTCATCCCCGAAAATCCCAACCAAGCATCCAGTCCTCTCCGCATAAAGCCCAAAATTCTTACTGAAAGACTGCGCGCAGATTACATTGAACCCGCGCACGACAAAATAACGCACAGCCCACGCGTCAGTGTCCAAGTCTCCGGACGCAAACCCTTGGTACGCGCAGTCGAAAAACGGGTTAAGATTTCTGGATTCCATGATATCGGCGATTTCTTGCCATTGGCGATGAGTTGGGTCAAGGCCTGTTGGGTTGTGAGCGCACGCATGTAGTAAAAAGATTGACCCAGGTAGCGCGGTTTTTAAGGTCGCCAGGACTTGTGCGTGGTTTATTGAGCGCGTTTTTGGGTTCCAGTATTCGTATTCGATGATGGGAAGTCCGGCGGCCATGAAAATTTTTTTGTGGTTTCCTGTTCAAATATTGATTAATAAAAAAAAGAATTTTTTTATATTGCGTAATATATGATACCCCAAGTCGGATTAGTGATATACACAGTCGCGCTAGGTCTAAATTTGGCGAAAAACTCTGCAGCAATACGGTTTGCTCCCGTTCCAGACACAGTCTGGACAGCTGCGTAGCGCTTCTCCAAAATTGCTGGACTATTTTCGCCCAAAATTAGCTTGGCTGCCGCCTCGTTGAAGGAAGTAAGCCCCTCCAATGGAAGGTATTCATGGTTCGCTTGAGGATCTCTAAGCAGGATTTCTTTTGCCTTCAGCGAAAAAAAAAATTGTTGTGTTAATGAAAGTTATTTCTTATCAACAAGGTGAAAAAAAACAAAAAAAAACAAAACAACCTTCTTAACCACAGGGAGAACCCACGGCTTGCCATCATTCCCACGATATGCTCCAATACTCAGGTTAATTGCGTCTGGTGATGAGTCAGCCATAAACTCGCCAAACAGTCTGAAAATTGAATCTTCAGGCTGGAGAGTCAAGTTTGAGTATCCTATTCCACTGGTAGTCACATCATCTGTTTCTCCGTGAGACTTCTCTGCGATGGTGCTGCATTCCTTGATGGGTGCCATTTTTTCCTTTCTTTTTCGCTTTTTCTTTTTTGGATAATTTTTTTCTGTGTTTCAGGAAAATCTCGGAACTCAACAATTTTTTCCCCGTTATCTCAATTATTAACATTATTCATCCATCCAATAGACAACGACAGACCCACAACAGGCATCGAAAACCTCAAATATTTCTTTTTAATAGTGCGTTATTCATTTTATGGGTTTTCTGGCATCAGTTGCCGTCTATAAAAATTTTCAATGTAGCATGATAGCATCATCGGCTAGAAATCTATTCTTACGACTCAATCTGCATGCAAAATTTCAATCAGCTTTGAAGTATATTTTATACTGCTGAACACATGTTTTAATTTTCTGTCAATATTATTCGGTTTCTTGTGTAAGCTATCAAAATTATTGACATTGGTCATCATCAATCAAATAACCACACTTTTTTAAAGCACAAGTGAGAACCCTTGTTATTCGCAATATTCACGTTTTTCCGCCGCTAGAGTCAATTCAAACGTCTAAGCAAAGATACTTTATCTCAAATACTCCTTCTATCCGCAAACACTTCTCCCAAACGTGATTGCATTATGTTCATGTGATCTGCAGTTAGTGAAACTGAAAATGAATTTGATCAATGTCTTTCACAATTTGATGCAATGCAGAAACTTATAGAAGCAGCTTATTTAATATGCATCCTCCACATCCTTCATCCGAGCAGTTTATATGGGAGAGCTATGATAGCATTTTATATCAAGCACTTTCTTTAAAAGCAATAAAAAACTCTTCTTAAATTTGTTGGGAACATTTACTTCTTTTTGTTCAATCTTTGATTGAATGTGAATTTCTGAAAAACCAAAAGGAAAGCATACTTTGGGATTCATATGTTTCAATCAAATAATTATTCTAACAACTTGAAAATTGGTAAAACTCAGAAAATGCTCCACTCCGCCGTTTGTAAAATCCAATACAAATTGTTGTGCTTTCAAAAATTAAAAAGAAGAAAGCAAATACTTGTAAAATAAACAAATTGATTGAAAATAGCCTTTGAATTGCTTGTCTTTGATGCTAAGATGTTTTTACGACAATATCTGCAAATATGGTCTTTATCAGCTTTGTTTGGCCTATGAATCATTATTTGTTGCGAACATGGCTGTTAAATATTATTTGTATGCCGAAGGATCAAAAGCAATCAAATTGTCCACAATTTATGATGTTAATCCTAGAAAATTGAATAGGCCTGTACTGTCACAATACTTGGTAAATTTTTCGAATGGAATATTACTTCCCTCTGAAGAGGCTTCTGTATCTGATGTTCTGGATCAAAATTCAATTATTCACAACAAATTATCCAGTAATACACATCATGACATAAATATTCCAATGAGAGCCGGTGGGATGGGTTTATTGAATATTTCTGTTTCAGTAAAGACATCATTCAGTTTAGTAACAAAAAACATAATGAAACAACTTAAATCAAGGAAGCAACCTGGAAGTGGTGTTGAGCTGTTAATCTGTCTATATTTGGGGGCGAAAACCAATTTGGACGCTAATTACCCTGACGTTTTGTTTCTGGACGGAAGTGGTCGCTGCAATGGTTTGTCATTGGATGTGTTTATTTTGATGAAAAAATTGATGCCGCAGAATAATCAAGTTCAGTAACAAGAATTTTAAAATTCGTGGTCAAAGGTTGAGTAACAAATCGCAAAAATCTAAAATTAGGATTATATGGTAACTTGCAGCAAGCGTCAATTTTATTTCCCCATATACAAAAAAGCACAAAAAAAAAATCAATCATCTTCGCTATGAACCTCATTGCTACTACCGCTAAACTCAATCCGATCATTTTGTACAATAGTTTCCATGTATAATGATGACGCATGAGCACTGCTGTTTTGGTATCCACGACCGACCAGCGAATCGTTTCTATACGACAATGACGAGGATCCAACCGACTTACTCCTCATTGTATCTATTCTTGATGTTGACGACGATATTGCGGACAATATTCTGCCGCTTATTGATTTATTTGATGTTTCTTCTCGTATTGCGCCAATATATGGACCGATTTTTACTGAATGTGGTACATCTGGTTCATCTTTAAGGTCGGGCGTTTGAGTTTGCGGACGACGATGCTGAGCAATATCGGAGATACGAGTAAATATTTGCGGCGGGTGGTGATGGTAATGATGACCAGTGGGAGTTGTGGGACTTATTCGTTGCATCGATACAGACGGACGAGAATGGTCTTCGACAAAATCATCGTTAATGGCAGCAGTAGCAGCAACAGTGGCGTGGCCATGTATTTTAGGCCTTAATTTACTTTCAGAGAATAATTGTTTTGATGGGTTCAGGTACGCGTCGAAATCTGCAGCTTCGGAGGAAATAATTTTTCTTGTGCGTTGATTTCGACAATGGATCAAAACGGCAAACAAAGAGACTGTGAAAACGGCACCAACGACTAGAGAGCAGACAATAACTAAAGCTCTCCACGATGGTGGTGATGCTGATGATGATGAAGTTGTTGAAGTTGATGATTCGGGGACGTTGACGGCAACGTGTTGGTCGTCGCTTGTGGATAAAGGCTGGGGCGTTTGAGAGAGTGTAGTGGATACGACGGCAACCGAGGAGGTGGCTACGAAGGAGGCGGATGTGTCGGTAGGGTAGAGATTAGGGTCTATGGATTCGAAAGACAGCAAGGCAGAAGAGGATGAGGACAGCGGCTGGGCGCCGACAATGGTCGTAAAGGCAGACACGTTGTAGACAGACCAGGCAATGAGGCTGTGCGTGTAGTCAAAGCCGCCGCACAGCGAGTCTGGAGAGGTCGAGTCGGGACACGTAAGCGTGCAACCCGTCGAGTTGACGGCTGTGTCGGACATTTTCTTGACGCAAGCGCAGTAGAAGAGTATCGGCACCGCTGATACGCTGGCTGTTGTAGAAACATAAGAGGCATCAGCTGGTGTTGGTGCTATCAGGGCCAGTGTGTAGTTTGCGCAAACGGCCACGCACTCGGCCGAATTCATCGTCGTCGATTGCTGCTTCACAGTCACCGACTTGCTGAGCGCAACACACTCAGACGACGATCCCGGAAACAACGACAGCGATACCAGTGATACTACTAACTGCACCAGAACCGCTCTTTTCATCGAGGTTTGCACATGAAAAATATCGTTTAAAAAAATTATTTTGTTATCGAGACACTGCCGTAATTAACAATCAAAAGATTATGATCCATGATATATCTCCAATTTAAATCCTTGTTTAATCATACTCTCTTCCAAGATATTCGATTACCCTTTATCCGTCCACATTCTCAAGCTGTTACATTATTGCAGCAAAAAATTTTTCGGTTTGTCGCCACATACAAACAAAAAACATGATTTGCACACAAGCATAGAAACTATTAACTGCATTCCTCAAGCTAATTACAACAAAACGATAACAATACAGAAATGTATCGAACAAGCTCGTTATGCATTCTTTTAATACTAATTATAATGTTTTTGAATATATTATCGGCACGCAGCTTTTTTGCTAGTCACGTGTTTTGAACGCAAAAAAAAAATCGTCGTCATGTTTTAAATAAAGATGAAAATTTTTCTGTATTCGATCCTACACTAAATATTTACTGAAATTGATTCCCCTCAATTTGCACGCAAAACTTTAAATATCCGTCTTACTAGATAGATCCATATGAATGTTGGTCAGGTTTGCAATTCTTTTGGAGAGTTAGGTCATATAAAGATACGTTATTTTATGTGGGAAGCAGTTTAGAAAAAACCATAAAATGCACATAAAATAAATATAAAAAATTGAAATCAAAAAAATATTGTTATTATTATTACATCCTATTCAATTTGTCGAGCAGTTAAACTTAAAATTAATTTGAGGAGTCATGAATTACGTTACAACGCAATAATGTTTCCTAGTTGAGGTTTACAAAGGGACGAGAAAATTGAACAGAAATTTCACCATGACTGGAAAGCCTCATGGAAAAAAATTAAGTATTCGTGACTAGCTGAGTTTTATCAAATGCAATCGAAACCCAATTCAGTAACAGTATCGCAAATTAATTTCTATTTTAATAATAACATAAGGAAACTATATACAAATGAGTATTTTACCAATTTTGCCTCCCTCATTTTTTTAATCAATTCATTTCATTATGAAATCAAAATCTCCCTCGATTGAAGTGGATTCGTTTTTTTTTGATCGCCCCCGATTCTCAATGGGGCAAATACGAAGTCAAACTATTTGTGTAATTAAAATGGAATAACTGATATATTCATGTTTCTGTCTTTGATATAAGTACATTCATAACGAAAAAAAAAAAGAAAATACAAAATGACCTTCCCATTCCCCACCCTCTGCAAATACATGAAAACGAGAGAAGAAAGAAAGAAAAAAAAAAAATTAAACATCCTCGTCATCATCATTATTAAATTCAATTCGATCGTTTCTAATAATTGTTTCCATATAAAGAGAAGAAGCATGCGTGTTAGTCGGATTTTTTCCACCAATCAGCAAGTCATATGACAGAAACGACGACATCATTGTCGACTTTGTATTTTCGCTGTTCGTTGCTTCATAATCTATCGGCGAAGACAACAAAGCAGCTCTAGTTCTTGATTTTGTTGTTGTTGGTGTTTCTGGCGTCGATTTCGCCGTTTCTTTGGACAAGATGTTGTCACAATGGGCCGACTTGTCTGGGATAAAATTTCCCCGCATCGCGCCGAGCATCACATTCTGGCCAATTGTGACTGGTGGTCGGTACCGTATCGCTACCGGATCTTGTTCATCTTCTATTTGGTTGTTACTGTTTTTTTCGTGTCCATTTTTGTGGTTTTCAGAATCTTCTGCTGTTGTTTTGTTGGTGCGGGATTCAAAAAGTGGGATTCGGGGCATTCTTTTCTGCGGCGATGTGTTTGCGACTTCTGTTTTGGATATTCGAGTCTGGAGTCGGGTGATGATGCTGTTTTGTGCCTTTTGCTGCTGCTGTTGTTGTTTTTGATGTTGTTGCAGCTGCTGTTGTTGCAATACTGCCACAGACGACCGGGGCCCAGAGTCTTCGAAGTCAAAAGCATGATCGTTCATAGAGTTTCGTTTCGAATTCACACCTGCGAGGATTATGTTTGATCCATTTAATTTCAGGTACCCATCAAACTCTACTGCTGAATTAGGACCACTAGGGCAGTCAACAGTCCCATCTTCAATGGTCTGGTGTATTCGTCGTCGATACACTGACGCCACGACTAAAAATCCTGCCGCAAGAAATACGATTGTCCCGACTGATGCTCCAACAATGACAGGTGTTTCGGTTGGAAGCGGCGATCCACCAGTTGTTGAATTCGAAATTAGGGGCGATACTTGAGTTACAAGTGGAGTCGTCAAGCCTGCTTTCTCATTCAGATTTGTTGGTGTGGCTGATACCGTCGACTGGTGGAGTTGTTATCAGAAAAGAAAAATTCATTAATGAAAAAATTGAGAAGCACAAACCTCTGTCAGCGCAATGCACTGCCAGTAATATGGATTCAACTCTGTACAAAATGCCCCAGAAATACAGCAATCCACTCCCGTCCATTCGACTCCACCACATTGATAATAAATCCCAGCGCATGTTCGGTTGTCCCTAGGAGACAAATCTGCCAACTCAAACACTCCTGGTACATTATAAACAGACCACGCAGGTTTTTGCACGGAACGGTCGAAGCCACCGCAAAAAGGAGAGTCCGCTGGAGAGAACAAGACCATTTTTTGTTTTGTTTCAATAAGTTAACCAAATGTCAACGGGGTTAAAATCAAACACCTCCAGGACAAGCCGTCTTGCATTCGGTAGAGTTCACGGCATTGTTCGACAGTTTCATGACACACGCACAATTCAACGACAAACTCTCGGCTTCGTGTGAAATCAAAGCCATTTTATAAGTGGAACAAGCCAAAACACAATCGGCCGGAACCATTGACTCAGATTGCAGCTTCACGGTTATTGGCGTGGAGAGCGTCACACATCCTAATGCTTCTTCTTTTTCGTTGAGTTTTGAGGCTTCGGATACGACTGCGACGACTGCTTTTGGTGTTGCTGCCATTAAGATTCTTGCCAGCCACATGTCTACTTTCATTTTTTTCGACTTGAGGAAAAATTAAATCGATTTTGATTTGTGGGTCCATATTAGACACCCGCAAAACAACAAACACCTGTGAGAATACCAATGTACTGTGATAACTGGTGATCGTGAAATGCAAAAATGATCTTTTTGAATTTAAAATTAATTTGAAACTCTTTCCTTTCTTTCTGTCTATTTAAAACAAACGAACACGAGAAGGAATAAAGAAATAAGGGGAAAGAAAGAAAAACAAAAGTAAGCAGAAGAATAAAAAATTCTAAATAAAGAAAGCATGAACAAGTTTTAAAATTTTATGAACTCTCATGTGACTACCAACTCGAAACAGATCAAAATTTTTTGGTTTTAATGTATCAAGAAAATATTGTCAAAACTTTTCTGTACATCATTCAAACGTTTATTTCTTTGATTGAGTGAAAAGTCGTTTAGTTTTCTTTCATTTATTTGGAATGACAAACTTATGAACAAATTTTATTCTAAGTTTATGATTGCAGTCGATTTCAAAAAAAAAATTTGATTAAAAAAGGAAAAACTGAAACTTTATTCAAGATCTCCATAAAGTTGTAACAAAGGTCAAAAATGAGGTAAAGTGACTCAGAGGATTTGTTGCCCACGAGTTTTTTTGTCTTTTGACTACTTGATGAAAGAATCCTAGAATTTAATTTAATTTAATTTAATTTTTTTTTGTGCTACTTCATAATTTAGGAGATGTGCTTTTGAATAATCACATGTTTTTCAAAATAACCAATTGAAAAAATAAGAAATTGACTTTTCTTATTTACTTTCTGGTAATCATCACAGCTCTGAGAATCCTGGCAAACAATGCCACCCAACTCACCATACCGCTAAATACATTTTGCGATTCTTTTCAACTTGATATCTGAAACTACAGCATCATTACAACAAGTCAGTAATCCCACGGAAGTTACCATGAAAGATTAAATCAGTGCATCTCAGAGAGAAAAGTCTTGCTTTATTTCCCATGCAGTCAGTTTCCCCCAGAAGCTTTTTTTATTACTTTCTTATTTTTTATTATTTAGAAAAAAAAGCAAAGAACTGATACTTCTCTCTCTCTCCTCAAACCCCGCTTAATACTTCTATTTAAACTCCGCTAAAATTCATCAACACCGTCCCTGCGTATATTCTCCTCCAAAATATCCATAAACACTGACGACGGACTTGGACTCGCCCTACCTGTTCCACCACCAACTTCATCTGCCACAGATGACGAAGAAACCATAAAAACAGATTCATTAAACGCCGACGAGCTCGCCATCGAAACACCGCGCTTGCCAGTCCGTATATTGTTGTTGGGAATTGAACTTGTAATTGACGCACTTGATATCGCTGTTCGCAGTGCCTTTGGTGTGCTTGGGATTCCACGTGTTGAACTCGCGTCATCGTCGTTGGCGAATGATACAGTTGATGTGTATGAAGCGTTGTCGGGTGCAACTTCAACAATTGCAGAGACGTTAGCAAATGGTGGTGGTGGTATTATTCTATTATTTTGGTTCGTGAATATTGGTTCTTTTCTTTTTGCCGCCAAATCAGAGTTTGGTTCGAATTTTTCTGGGGATGCGGAAGACTCTTGGTTGATGTTATTGTTTACGATATCGCTTCGACCAATTAAGCTGGTAGTAGAACAGATTCCGCGAATTGGAGCAGTAGTGGAGCGACCAGTTCCGCTACTTTCGTATGAAGAGCCTTCAGTTTCTTCAGTATCAGCACTGATACTTCGGAAAGTCCGAATTTGCGGCGGTACTGTCGTCAAAATCTCTTGCTGATTTGGATTATTGTTAATACCAAAAAGTTGACCAACAGCTCTCGCGAGACGCGATCCAGATCGTTGCGGAGCTGCCGATGGATGCCGACTGATACTAATATCGCCATCATCTTCATCTTCTTCAGAAGGCCGCCGCATAACGTTTCGACCAAGTCGGGACGATTTGTGCGATAGATTTCTGGCAAGAGGCACGTCGTGAGATTTCCTTCCAAAGGCCTCAAGCGATCGTCGTCCAAGGTAAGTGTCGGAAGATTTCCGGCTAAGGTAAATATCTGAAGATTTTCGGCTGAGAGGTTCATGGGATTCAGATGAATGATCGGAAGAGCTGTCTTCTTCAGCAGCGTGTCGAACTGAAACACTGCGGCTGCTGATTGAGTTTGCGTAAGATATTGCATTGAAAGAGGATGCACTGGGTCTGATAATTTCTAACGAGGTCCCAGCTCGCGGATGGTGTAAATGGAATATGTCGACGCCAGAGTCAGGCGGATTATTACTGTTATTTGTAGGGGGTTGCGACAATCGAGAATGCGATAGCGGGGAAGAACGGAAAAAAAAGTTTTTGAAGCCGGGCATTGAGTGCTGATGTCTAATCTTCCGGTCACCTGATTCGGCAAGCGGCGACGGCACGGATGGCGACGGGTAGTGGAAGGGCAGAGCGGCAGAATTTCGCTTGGCGGCATCTTCAGGGGCATTGAGAGCAGTGACGCCGCCGTCAACAAAAGCCTTCGGTGCGGCAATTTTGTCGACGGCAGCGGCTTCTTTGACGCGTTGCATTTCAATGTCAGCATTTGCATTTGCATTTGGATTCGCATTCGCGTTCGCGTTTGAGGATGAAGACGAAGTTTGGCGCCAAGACTTTCCTCTGGTCATAGCAATCATCAGGACGGCAGCAAGGAATACGCACGCAACGCCAGCACCCAGTGCGGCTGATAGTGAGAAGGCAGTTGACGACGATGCGGCGGGCGATGAAGTGGGTAGAGAAGGGGATGTAACGGGAAGCTCGCGACGGGCTTGCAGCGGCAGTTTGGTGTTGTTGCTGTTGTTGTTTGCGTAAACCGGCCAGATAAAGTTGTTCAAACTTGAAGTTGCGGTGTTCGGACAAGCAGAGGCGCGGGTGGCGGCAACGCACAGACAGCGGGCCGAGGTCACGTGACGGGATGTGCCTGAGAGTCCATCAAGCTTGCCGCCCACTGCTGCGGCCGTCCCAGAATCGTTACAAGCTGTCATGCACGCTGCTATGCCGTCAACAGCGAACGCCTGTGCCGCTTCGTCCAATTCCAACGCCGCACAGCCAATCAGGCATTCCATTTTCAAATTTTAGTTTGAAACCCCGTTTGTTTTCAATTTCAAAGCAGTTTTTTCATTTCTGTCTCAAACACAAAATCCAAAAATAGTTGTTTCTCATAATATATTTTGTCATTGCATTTTTCCGTTTATCTCTTGGATAAATGTAAATCCAACCAGATTGACATTAACTCAAAGTGTGTCTTAAAATTTTCTGCTTACCGAAAAAATTGACGTCTTTTTAATAGGGATGTTGAAATACGAGCGGCGGCGCCGGGTAACAATTGCAGCTACAGTGGTTGCAGGCTTACAAGCTAGACAGTTTATATGCGGTGCAGGGAAGATTGAGGTTGATAATATTGGTAAAAGCCATTAAACTGTTTTGAAGTGAAATAGATACAAATATTTCTTTACATCTGTGTAAAGTACAATGTGGAATTAATTCACCACAATAAATGCTGAAATATAGAATGGTAATTATCCTTGCAAGTTTTTATTATTCAGTGGAAAGACTGTTTGGTAGAAATGCAATTTGGAGGAATGACTTAATAGCAAAATATATGCATGGCATGACAACTGTTTAACAAATAGTGTTGTATTAATTGAAGGATGCTGGAAAGGTGACTTTGTATATTATCCAACAGATAAATAAAAAGCAGATATGTTCTGTTAGTTCCGCCACTAAATTCAAACACTGATAATACAGGGTAAGGCCAAAATTCCAGGCTGGCAATGATAATTTCATAGCTTTGATAAAATTTTGCATTAACAGATGCAACTACATGGCTGATAGCAGGTCAGATCAGCAAAAAGGCATCCTTTGTTTGATCTGCTAAAACTCTTTCCGAACAGACCTCCTGTATGATTATCGAGTCTAAAACAATGCGATTTGGTTCATCTAGTCTCTTCCACCCATGAGCAAGTAGATAGACGCAGGTATATGAAAGAAGTAAAACGATTCATCAGTACGTTGATGAAATACGAATTAAAATAAAGAAACAAACATCATGCGTTATTGTTCAAACAACATAATCACCCACGTCAGCTGAATAAGGGACTCTGCGACAGAGGCTTTTCAACCCGACCAGTGGCTCGCCTGCGACAGGTGGCCATCTGACCGCGCATGTATGATTTGGCTCGCCTGCGACAGGTGGTCAAACATACAACGTAAAATACGTATCAGCGAAGTATAAAACCCAAAGATTGACTCAACCCGAGCCCTTCAATAACATTCAGGGTAATGAAGTATGTAAGATTCAAGTTTATCATATTTATTTTTCTCTTCTAACAAAACTTGAACAGGAATCAGACAGATTTCTTTCCTTTCCTAATGGTGACAAGCTATCTTCTAATTCTTTGGATGATGACGAAGATGAAACAAGCATAGATACGACATGCGAGGTTTGCTTTTATTTCTTTTGTGATGAACGTGGTTGACTAAAAAAGCGAGATAGGAACCGGAATTGTGTCACCGACAAGAATCTGGCTCATTGATTACAGAACACGATGAATTTGCATCTTCTGTTGAGCAAAAAGTTGACATTATTGAGCAAGAGGTTGGTGAATTGTCGAGCTTTGTTACTTTTGTTGCTTATCCTTTTTATTAGAGTTCTCGTCAATCTTCAAAAATATCTTGGTGTTATAACAAAATTATCTTCTTCAAAATCACTATTATTGCAACAACGTGGAAGGCATCTTGAAGTAAAAGCTCGCTGAAATTGTTTTGACAACAGTTTGCTGAAAGAAATTGGAATTACCCAGACAAATGCGGTGGGCCACTTCGCTTCTGAAAAGAAATTTGGCATCAATACTTTGTCATTAGAAAGCCTTTGGAGGGAAGATGGAGCATACAAGAAAATGTTTCAAAAACTGTCGAATTTAGTGGATGATGGGTTAATTGAAAGCCAAGATAGTGTTGATGAAGCAGTTGTTGAGTTAAATGACACAGTCAATTTAAAGACAGGTTCGTTCATATATTTGCTGAATTCTTATTCTATGCTAATTTTGAAAAATAGACCTCATTTTTTCTTCTATAATGGCAGTGCTTTCATATGTCCCAGTGCCATTATCATCTGCATCATTTGCTACGTCTGAAAGTCATTGTAAAATTGAACTATGGGTGCCTATCTTTTCTGCCGCATTCAAAATCAATCAAAGTCGTATGAATTCTGTCTGGGAACTTCTTCATCCAATTCCAGGGAATGGTGGGACGGTCGTTGGTATCTGACTTTTCAGCCGTAGTTCAAGGACCACTTGCAATTCCTGCATTTATGGTAGAATTCCAAGTGGGTTGTATAGGAACACACAAAGATGATATCTGTTTGATATCTGAAGCAGCTTTTGAATATCATCAGTATCTATCGCAAATTAATATCTTTTCCAGCAATTTGAAGGAAATTCGCTTTCATATTGGCTACGTTGGTGATGGCAGAATTGAAATCGATGAAATTCATCTGGAATTCCATGCAGAGTCAAAGCTGGTGTACTATAGAGTGTTTTCCAATATTGCAAACTTCGACTTGTTAAAGGGTAATATTTGTTCGCATAATCAGCTATTCTTCTTTATTTCTAAATTTATATTGCAGGTGACAGTGACAGTCAAATATATCAGACCCTTCAGCTGCTTAAATTTATCA
>JADGJH010000545.1:0-17164 GCA_027596945.1 Physocladia obscura
AACAACTTCTCCCTTCTGGTGGACTCCAGACCCGTTGCGTTGTGGGATAACAACTTCTCCCTTCTGGTGGACTCCAGACCCTTTGATTGGAATATGTCTTACGTGTTTTGGATCCTTTGATTGGAATATTCCTTATGTGAGTGTTTTGTCGTGTTAGTGGGTTTTGCAATTTCTGTTGTTTTATTTGAAACAGATTATGTTGCGTATTCTTCACCAATATCGACGAAACCGACAATGTCTATTTGGCAAATAGACTATTTGACAACGGAAATGATCAGCGGAATGTCGGAGTTGGTGCTGCTAATCTCACTGATATTGTTGATGATTGATTGTGTGATTTTGTTGGCTGTGGATTTATTGTTGCTGGCCACTTATTGTCTCAGTTTGCATAGTTTAGAATTTGTGGCAACAGTAATTGGCAGTTGTTTATCTTGTCCTTCGCTTGTTTGTTCTGCGATGCGATTTGTACATGTTGGGGCTATTTGCATACGGATGGCTAAAAGCATTATTATTCTCTTCGTTGATTACACTTTGCTGGTTTCATTTTTTAGTTGTGTCCGTAATGATATGTTATTTCCAGCAGATGGCATCATAATAAATAATGTGTTATATATTCTGCAAATAAGCATTTCTATACCACATCAACCTCAA
Organism: Physocladia obscura; assembly: GCA_027596945.1. Lineage (NCBI taxonomy): Eukaryota > Fungi > Chytridiomycota > Chytridiomycetes > Chytridiales > Chytriomycetaceae > Physocladia > Physocladia obscura. Next base: position 652 of record JADGJH010000545.1, read on the forward strand.
CTCATAACTGATTTTCGACCGATGTTCTTATTAAACTGAATGAAAACGATTCTCTTTCAATTGCGAAGAGGGGAAAAAAATTCATGAAAGTGAAGGAAGTCAAAGCCATTGCACTTCTCTGGCGTAACGATCAGCCGAACGCTTCTCTAGCTACGCGTGCGGATAAGGAAGGCTGGATTCTCAGAAACATGTTGCGCCCGCTGACTGCGTCCCAGCTACTCAACGTAATCGGCAGCAAAAAAAACGCCCCAATCATTTCAAATTATTTCAACCGCTTGTTTAAGCAGCCATCCGCTTATTATCCCATCGAATAATCAACAAAGATCTTTTATTCATTTATGCATTAATTTATTCGTATTTACGGTGCAGGATTCGCTCTTTCAACTACTCGACATCTCCACAGATTCGTCCAAGTTCAGTTGGGACACATCGGGTCTACTACGCGAAGAAGAAGAACTGCGTCGAAACTACCACAATAGTCACGGCAAACAATTCCAGTCGATGTCTCGCTCTAGCATTCAAAACAATACAATTTCTGCCACTACGCCGACGACTGATGCAGGCATCGAACTCTTTCGAATCACACCCGAAACCCACATCTTCACCTTTTCAACTAAAAATCGCGTATCGATCGTTGTTGATGTCAGTGCAAGTATGCGTGTTGTTGACTCTGGGACTGGTGGATTAAATAGAGTCTTAATTCCTCTATGTTTTGAAACGTGAGTTAGAGAGCGAATATGATTCTATTGAATTACATGTACCGTTCTACTTTGAATAGTTTGTGCAACTGCTTGGATGGTATGACGCGCAAATACTCCATCAAAAACTCTCTAAATGGCTCTGTTTTGGAGGTTTGAAATTTTAAAATTTAAAAAAATGCAACTTAAAATTATTTTTTAAAAGATGATTCCAGAAATTTACGTCACCGTAATTGCGAAAGCAGGCGCATCAATGGCATTCGGTCCAGACATATCCCCGCGCGCCCATGAATATATTACCAAGCATCCTATTCATGTCTTACTTCAGGATGTGCAAGTCACAACTGTGAATCTATTTTCTGGTTTGATTCATAAAGTTAATATCAAAATATAATATTTATACTTTTATAGTGAGCGAAAAATTGTACAAAAGTTTGAACGAGTACGAAAACGAAATGATATCACTGCGGCATATGGACGATAAAAATAACAATGTTAACAATAGTAATAATAACTACAGTAGCAACAATAACAGCAATAATAGCACCACCAACGGAAATAGCAATGAATTGGCGCAACTCAACACACTGGAATACGGACTTTTATCGCTGCGACTTTTGCCGAAAGATTCGAGTCCAGTGTTAATTGTGCTTACTGATGGAGTTTCGATGAGTCTGGTGAAGGGTGAATTTATTTATAGGGATGTATGTCGGCGGCTTGCGAAGGAAATTGTAAACGTGACTATCATACAAGTTGGCTCAAATGGTGGATTTTATCCAGAAGTGAATTTTGGCTATGGTTTGTGTTATTATTATTATTATTTTTTTTCCTCAATAATTTGACTTTTAAAATTTAATTTCAGTTCCCGACAATGAGGCGTTACGGTTCCTCACATTTGCTTGTTTCGGGAAATTTATTTATGCGTCCGATTGTGATTATTTGGAATCTCCTCAACAACCACCAACATCATTGTCGGTAGAAACGAAAACCAAGACCCCAGAGCAAAAATTGTTATTCCAAGGTCCGAATTTTTACCACCAAAATATATTGATCCGCGAAGTTGTCGTCCAAAAACAGAAATCGCCAATTGGAAACAATCTTGTGCTACAAAAATATGTTGTGGGTTCCGAACGACCTGTCGACACTCCACGAATCCATTTAATCAACTCCAACTCTCATTCACAGTCACTGCAATCACAGCCGCCGCCGACGCCGACGCCGGCACGGACGGCAGCGACTTCAAAATCCGGTGCAGCAAAAACTGCAACGAAAGCGGGCGATGCTCTGTCGGATGCCGGTGCTGGTGGCAATGACAACGGCAGCAGCAGCAGTAGCAGCAACAATGGAGTTAGCGACGGAGAATCAATGCTGTTTGAAACAATATTCCCGTGGCATCCAGACAGTTTGCCACCGTATGTTGGCCAGCTGTTGTTTGGATACAGAGATTATACGGTTGAATTTGCAGATCTTTCTAATTTGATTAAAGGCAGATTGCTTGAAGGATTTTCGTTGAAGAGCGTTCATGTCGCAGGACTAAGTAGCAACAGTAATAATGCAAATGGTGGAGGAAGCGTATCTCGAAAAGCTGGTGGAGGAAATCATCGAACAGCAAGTTCAGTTTCTTCAATCTCATCTACGTCAGGGTCGTCTTTACAGCTTTCAAAAGTAGAAATAGTTTTAATGAGACCGTGGCTGCCAAATGTGACGATTCAGTATACAATTCGAGCAAAGTTTTGTTTTGAAGGAGAAAATTTTGGGAAACCTTTTTTGTCTTGCGTTATGGATAGTAAACCGCGTATTGAGTTGAATCTGCTGGCAGATCATGCATTTGCGTGTGGCTTTATGAATATTGAAAATATGGACGAAAAGAATGATAAAATGGTCAAGTTACATAACTACTTGGGGTAAACTTTTTTTTTTCTTTTTTTTGCTATTTTTCATTACATCATTTCTTTAATTAATAAAAATAAAATAGAGGAATTTATGAATTTGATAGTTTGATGAAATATTTCGTCGGATTTAAAGCGTCGTTGCAAAAATTACCTAGAGCAGACCAACGACTTTTTCAACCTTCATCTGAATCTAATATATGGAACAAAGCAATATCAAATGGGGGTACAACTTTGAATGACCAGGGCAGTATTTGGAATGTAATGTCTCAGTTCATGATAAGCAAACCGGCAAGTTTCAAAGATTGGGACAGAGATGTTATTTTACGTTCTTCAAACCCAAATAGAGCTCTTACAGATATTTCATACAGTCATTCATCATCTGTAATATTTGGTCTTCGCAATGTAGGTGGAAATGGGAGATTCTCTTCACAAGCTCCTGATGGAAGTACAGGGCGTTCCCGCCTACCTTCAGCTTTGATTCTAATGATACAGAGTCTTGGAAATCCGTGGAGTTCATTCATTATTAATCGCACGACTTTTGGAAGGTTTTATCCAGACAATGAAGGCTCAACTGCATCAGGGTTCGCAATATTGAGAATCGTTTACGAAACTGACTGGCTTGTATCTTTGCGAATGCTCTTTTTTAATGTCCCTGTGGAAGGTCGCCATAAAATGGGTGCCCATCTTTGTCGAATACTAGAATCTTTATCTGTTGGAGGAACTACATCCGCGCTTTCATCATTATCTTCAGCATCATCACATAACCTTGGAGGAAAATTGGATTCTCTACCATCATTATCTTCGTATGCTCCAATTAAAATTTGCGCAAAACCAATCAGAAGAATGATCATCAAGTATCAATTTTTTGGAAATGATGATTCCACGTTGAATGAAACAGCAGTGTTTTCACGAAGTGGCAATAATGATGGATTGGCATTTGATCTTCAGTATGAATCAATAGTCCAGAGTCTGCCGTTGACTGAAATTCATATAAAAGCGCAAAAGTCAGCGATAAATGCTGTTTTGGTATCGCCTATTCCGCCGCGATCTTATTTGCGAACTTTCCGATGGATATGGTTTGCCGATGTGAATTTACCGGAAAACGTACCGTTGGCTAGCAGTAGTTCATATGGAATGGGTTTATCGTCAAAATCCGAAAATAGCGCTCCCAACTTGTCTTTACTCGATTTGGCAATGTATTTGCTCTATTTTCAGCGTCTCGAAGACGGATATCTGCTGGTTTCTCATTTGCCAGACAGTGTCACAATGTATCGGGAAGTGACCATTGTAAAACCTGTACAACTTTATGATGAAGCTGGCAGCCCCGTTGGCGGTTTGGGCAGTGATAGTGGCGAAGGTCGTTTGCGAGAGCGGCAAATTGTATGCGGGTTTCAGTACGTTATACTCATTGATAAAGTTCAAAAAACTGTTGTCACTGAACTTTGGTTCGAGCCTGTTTCAGAAGGAAGCGATAACCCGCTCCTTGATTTTCGCACCACTACCGATGTTCGGGTTTTGTTTGCAGAAATGGGTGAGTCAGTTGCGCGAGAAATTTCGGAAGCTGATTTTCGACTGTTCCAAAGCCTTTACACGTTTGATCGTATTCAGCATCTGGGGAAAATCGGATCAAAACTTGGTTCGGTGTCGACAAAAGATTCGCTTCATAAGTTTGGTTTTGATTCTCCTGTTGTCGGAGTTGAAATCCCCACAAGTAGTGGCGACAAACGAATCGTGTCGGAGATTTCTCAGCCGGGCCAACGAGTGATAGTTATGCGAACTGGCTATAATGTTGAGTCTGTTTTAAATAAGGCTGATTTCTTTTGTGCAATTTATTCTGCACCAACCGTGACAGGATCAAGTGTTGAAATGGTTGATATACTGCAGATTGCCTTATTCAGCCCTCCATTTGGATCCAAAAGCGAAGGAGATTTGGCTTTTACATCTGCTGCCACATCTCCGTTAATGAGTGGTTCAATTTCACAAGACTTTATTAATCCCCGTCGAACTTCTCAAATACCGCCTCTAAGCAGTCGCACATTTTCCACGCCCGCAAGACCTGTAACTGCAGCTGGTGTGAACTGGGATATTTTGAAAGAATGCACTAATGCAATGCGCATCAGGGTTCTCCTTTACAAGTTTTTTCAAGACGCAATGGAGATGGTAACTGATGGTGAAGTTGTTTTCAAATTTGACCAGCCGCGGAAATCTTCAATGACTGGATCCAAAATGGATGCGAGCATTGTCAGCGCAAATGGCCTTATCGCGACAGATCAAAGTCTTTTGGCCAGAATCCGAGAAGTATTTGCTGAAGAATTGAACTTCGACGTATTTACAGCAGGATTCAATGAAAGCCTGTGCTTTGTAAAGATTCGTAGTGCAGATCTGTTTATTTTGACTTTCATTCCAAACTCAAACCCGACAGTTGAATCATGTCGGGATACATATTTTACAGTGACTACAGTACAATGCAACCGTCTCCGCGTGCACAGTAGCAGCTCTGGAAGATCCAGGCTGGCTTCGAAAGGATTTTCCCAATTTGTTCCAGGAATTTCTGAGCATGGATTCAACTGGACTCTTCAAGTCGAAAAGGAATATTTTGCTGCAAATGAGAGTCGAATTATCGCTGACGGCACTATTATACTAAAGGGAGACACGAAATCGCCGGTGCTTAAAGATGACGAAGATAAGCAGCAGGCGGCTGATTCAATGGAATATGGAAAGCAATTTTTGAATTCAGTCACGAACGCTTTTAGTGTTGCTCATTGCAAGTCGGTCTATGCTGCTTTGCTACAAAATGTTGATGTTTCTGCCAGAGATTTGGAAAAGGCATTTTCTGCGTGTGTTGAAATATCTGTTGATATCGATTTGACAAATTATTTGAACGCACTGACGTTACGGCATCGAAAAATGAACCCACGAGATGTCCGGTAATTTTTTCTCTCTCTTTTTTAATTGTTTACTTGTAGGCTGTTTGCCTTCTTTTTCTTTTTTTTAAATATTAATCTGGTTTTTTCTAGACACGAAAAAAATCACATTTTGAAGTCAATTCATTCCGTCTTATCAAAACATTTCAAACAAATGGTCAAATTCGAAGGTCATGAAAATGTTTATTTCTTCACTCCTGATGACGACGAAGAATTGTCACCAAGCCGAATCAATTGTGCTCAAACGCCACTGTTCATTCGCACAGAATGCAATTTTAAAAAGAATGGTCTGAGCCAACCAGAAATGATGAAAATGCCCGTTGTGGCCTTTCCAACATCATACGTAATATCGGATTTGAGTTCTTGGGATGTCGATGAGAATCACACCGATAGCGTAAATATTGATTTTACACCACGCGAAATTGGCACAGATGAGAATCCTCTTCAAAATTCTGACGGAACTGTAGCAACACTCAGAGTTGTTTGTCTCTGTTTAATTAAGCCATCAAAGTTTGACGCGCTTTCTGACGAAACTAATGAAAAGTAATGATTTTTTTTTTTTTTTTTTTCATAAAATTTTTTCCTTTTATATTTTGCAGTTATAAAAGGCCGCTTGACGATAAGAGACTCATTCTGAGAAGCGAAAAAGAGGAAGAAATCGACAAAGTTGACACACTTTACGAAACAATCGAAAAAATCAAAATAATATTGGACGACGAAATTATAAACACATTGCTTGATCTTCCTTCCAATGCAAACAATCAAAAATTTTCAATGGGTTTCATACGAAACTGCTTGTCAAATCGGCATCAATCACCATCAGTTTTGAATACTGAAGTTGATTTATCCTCTTACGATTTTGGTTCCAGCTCTGTTTTCGATATACCAATTAACTGTATAAAGACAATATCGAATAACGAGCTTCTGGTTGCAGAATTTGCCAAAGTTAGATTCAAAACTCAATCAATAATGTTATCCCAAATTAAAGATTTGTTTTGCATTCAAGCCAATGGTGACTGGACGGAACTTATGCAAAACGAAAACGAAAATGAAAAGAACGTAGTAACTGAAGATAGTAAAATAGTGATAGATAATTTTCAGACTCAAAATTGGTTTAGTGTCGAAAAGGGCCTTGGAATCGGATTCGTAGCTCCAGATATTATATCAAGTGCCCTTTACTTACAGCTTTCAAGAAAAAATTGGATGTGCATTTCATTTACAAACACATATTCAAGAATATGGTATTTTTCAAGATTTTCTTCTTTACATGAACAAATCGAAATGCAGGACTGGATTCGAAATAAAATTCGAATTATTTGTGATCGGGTCAGTAAAATTTTACTGCTAAGAGAGCTAAAAGAAAATCATCGTGCAAGTAGGTTGCTCATCGAAAAGCAGCTTCAAGATCTGTCATCTGATGACGAAGATGAAGGAGAAGACAATTCTGGTAGTCTGAGTACATTTAAACCAAATCAGTTTGCATGCGAATCAATATTTTCCAAGTCGTTTCCTATTCATTGGCGAGTGAAACCAATTGTCGCTTTGAATGCTGCAGTTTCTTCACTCACAATTTTAGCAATTACAAATCGAACAAATATGTTTGTTTTTGAGGCAGAGAATTCAATTGTATATTTCAAACTATCAATTCAAGAAGTTGAAAGCGAGTCTGATATGCCCAGGGCATCCTCAATTGAGGAAATTGCCAATTTTGATACAATTAACAGAGAATCACCAAAACAAGAATCACCATCCATGATTCGCCATCGAACACCTCCTATTCTTACAAATTCACATAAAGATCATTTTATTTTGCTCGAATTTTTTGGAGTCGATACACCTAGTCCAAAAATTATGGCTGAATTTGTGACAATGATAGAATCAAAGCTTACTATGCTCACGCAGAAGGAAATAAGCATTCATATGTCACGAAATACTGGGACAGAAAAGTCAACAATAAAATTGACTCCAATGGATGTTGATTTTATTTTACCGAGTGCAAAAATACCACAAAATCGAGAATTTTTTCAATTTCCGAGCCAAATTGAAGATCACCACAAGTTCTTGTTACTTCTGAAACAAGCACTGCTGAAAAACTTAAATCAACTTCCAGCGAATGATGTCGCTTCTTATTTGTCCAAATACTATTCTAATACATACGGCATTCATTCATTGAACGTTAATTTAGAGAGGTATGTCTCCAACATTTAATCCCCAATTTTTCACCTTTGAAAACAGATCAAATAGTCGAGAAGTTAATTTTGGAGATTTTGCTTTTTTTTACAATTCCTCATTATCTCGAGATTCGTCGCGATTTGAATCTTCCATTGGTGCCGGCACCGCAGTTATATGCTTGTCTGTATTGGATTATAATCGTCGCATTATCAGTAGAATGCCATCGCCGTCTACTCAAGATTCGAATGTCCTGAATATCATTACCAATTACGACATGTATCAAAACTTGAGAAATGACCGCGAAAAGATTAGAATTTCTTCATATGACACCTGTATTCATAGCGAATGTCCTTTTTTTTTAGCTGTTCATATTTGGTATCATGGCGCGTTAAGTGGAGAAGGATTAATGGATTTTGTTAGTAAATGTTTTGTTGACACAGTCATGGATTTTTTGGTCGAATCTTCGGCCAGTTTTTGTATCAAAGCTCTGGAGGCGTCAATAGATTGGCCACAATCAAGCTCTCATCTGGACTTGTCGAGTTCATTCCCTGATAATACTCTACCATCGCAAATTATTGATCCCCTCTTTGGAAGTTTCTTTGATCAAATGCTTGCTCATTTAAAGCTTGCTGCAGAATTTAAGAACTCTGTTGTTGAAGAACTTAGTTCTCCTATAAAATTGACGCTGAGTATAATGGATGGGCTGGCAATGGAAACACGAGATTTATTACGCGAAACTTCGCCCCTGTTGAAGCCAGTGCTGGTTTCCCGCCAAAAACATACAGATGGGTCTTCCGACATATTTCTCCACGTGCCTCATGCAATTAATGATAGTCGGGTGGAAAGCAATCAACATGAGATTCTAGTTGTTGCTGGGATTCGTGAACTGTATGATTTTTATGGAATTTCATCTTCATCCACAGAGAACATAAATTCACCAGGAATTCTAACACCATTGGCAAAATCAATGGACTCATCTATCGATTCTAATTCTGATTTTGGTCGTCTTTCTAAACGCGGAAGTGGGCAATTCGTGAGTAGCTATGACTTTCGACGTCAAATGGAAAACTTTCTGAGTTATGGATACAACACCATCGAAAATGGATGTCGTAACGGATTCTTTATGATGCTTATTCGTTTAGATTCGATCTCTGTTGCTACTTATAATATTAAAAAGTCGCTTTGTGACGACCTATTTAATCACATACTGCGAATTCTAAGTTGGAACAATATTCGAATGCAATTTTTGGAAAACAGTTTCAATCTTGGTAATAGTGTTTCACCAGTTACAACAAAACCAACTGCGGTTGATTTTCCAAGCTCCTATGCAGGGGTTGGTGGATTGGGACATGATGCAATGAAGCACTTTGAAAAGCGCGTTGATAGTGATGAGTTTTCGAAGAGCTGTAAAGTGGATGACTTATGTCAGCAGTATAATATCAATTCAAGTGCTCTTCAAAAAAATGCTGTGGCAATTTTGGATATCTACGTTAGGAACATTGGACTTGAAGATGAATCACTAGTTACGAGTGAAAAGGATACTGCCGGACTTAGTCCGAATGGTGCCAATTTCTTTGGATCAACAAGCGTAATATCAAAGTCTATTTCGCGTGGTGGATTGGGAATTTTTCAACCTCAAACGCGCCATACAGAGAGCATGCAAAAAGAAAAACTATCAACACAAGATTTGGCTGCCGTCCTTCGTTCGGTTCGATTTCACTTTGTTCATTATCCAATTTTCTTTTCGGAGCTGGGAAATAGAGCTTCAGTTGGTGATTCTGTAGACAAGAATCAGCGAATTCAAGTCTGGTTTAGGGAAATTCTGAAGAAATATTCATCAGAATATATTAAATATCTCTCGTCACTTGATTTCGAACTATTGAAGACAGAAAATGAAGTACAAACAAAAGAAAATTGGATTTCAAGTGTGAAATTTTTCATATCAAACAACTTAAATGTTGAATTGGAGCCCGTATATTTGATCAAAAAAGTTTCCGGAGGCACTTTTCTTCTTCAAATAGGTGTTGATGGATTTTGTGTTGCTGTGAACTTGTATACCATCAAACATTTATCTATGCACATGAATCCATTTGAGCAAGGAATGAGATATGGTGCTGAAAATGAAAGTGAAAAGCAATTTCGGCACGAAAACGATATCTGTAAAAAGTCACTTCATGTGCATTCATGTAAGAGTTCGTTTAATTGAGCCTTTTGTATTTTTGTTTCTTTTCATTTTGCTAACATGTTTATTTCAATAACTTTCCTTAAGTTTCGTATGATTTTCACATTCGCTGCTTTCAGAATATTCTTGAAAACCAACAAAATGCCGTAGTTAACATTCTTGACGCAATGAAAACTTTTGAAAAGTACAACTCAAACCGCTTTGTTTATGCCCGATCTCGAATGCTTTCCGGAGAATGCGAGACAGACTCTCAAAACCTCACCGATGCACTGTTCAAATATATTGTGAAGAATCCTCGACTCTACGGATTCAAATCTGTGATTTATGAAGATTTGCCAATTGCTTGTTTCATTACGTCTGCATTTCCTGATTTTGCAAAAGATGCAAGGAATTCTAAATTCGAAAAAGGACCATTTTGTTTCACTGTTGTTGTTTACATGTCAGAAGAAGGTGTGAATGGACATAACCAAACATCTGCAACTGAAGATAACAAGGACAACAAAGATGTTGCCATGAAGTTACGATATTATTTACTGATTTTGGATCGAGAAAATCTTTTCCCACTGCAAGGTGTTGAAACAAAGAGCTCATCGTTTGTCAATCAGAGCTATTCCGATAAGTTAAAGGAGTATTTATATGGTGTTTGTTACTTGGGTGATATTGCCAAATACGCAGAAAAGAAAATCAAAGCGCTTGTTGAGCAGGTTGGTTGTATTATTATTTTATTGTAAGTTTTTTTATTGTGAATGTTCTAGGCAGTCAAATACTATAATCGTGATAGTCTCTGGAAAGATTTACATTTGAACAAGCACCCAACTCTATGTGGCACAAATAGCTCCAATCGTCTCCGTCCTAACAGCGATGGGGCATACGAATGGACAAAAATGTTTTTGGAGAAGATAAGCGGTACTTCTCGAAGTTTTCTCGAAATCGACCCACAATTTCTAAATCTTTTTGGGGATTCTCAACTTCCTTGGTTTGAAATAATCAGTTTTTTACGAACACGTTTCAGTAATCATGTGCGACAAATTTGCGAAGAACCAAAATTTGGACGGAATCATTTACTGTTTTTCAATCCGAAAAACAGAGATTACCTGATACATTTCATTTACTGGAAAGTCAATGAATCTGGGTTGCCACAATCACGTGAGGAAGATAACGTTGGAGTCCAGAATGAAGGGGCTTCCTCAGGCACAGTTCAACTAGAATCGCGAAGCACTGAAAAAAAAATGGATGAGGATGACAAAATAATCTTGAAAGAATTGAAAAAACTTGAGGGCTTTGGAGCCAAGATGGCAAAACCTGGAGAATACCAAGTTGACATAATGCTGGTCAGCCGAGAAGGTATTTCTGACGCTGACGAAGTGGAATATCAGCATTGTAATGAACTTGTGAATGCAATATGCTTTTGGTTGTGGCAAAACAAATAAATCTTATGTTGTGTTAGTTCTATAAATAAATTAACGTTAAAAAAAAACTAAAAAAAAATAAATTTCGTGGTGCCAACATGGAAACGTTGCCTGTGGAATTGCATCTTCAAATCACGGGTTGGTTGCGCAACCCGCGCGATCTTGCAAGATTCACAGCATCTTGCCGGCAGTTACAGTCATTATGGTTCAGTGAGGAAGTGTGGCGGCGACTGGTGCTTGATGTGGTATCTTCGAGCGATAACCATGTATTATCAGCCGAATACAACCGGATAAATAGCAAGACAAGCAAAAACAACAGTAATAACATCAACCGCTCGACGCTGGCTGAGATTATGCGTTTTTATGCCACAGCCACTTCAATCGTAACGGCCCCACAGATGAACATTACGTGGGGTCAGGACAGCCAATATTGGCTCCTTACAAATGATTCAACCATACGCTCTGATGTCCGGTTTGTTTGGTTTTTTAATCTTTTGAGAGAATTCATTCAAAATATTTCCACTTTTTAAAGAAATTCGGAGATGGTTGCCGAACTAAAAAATGTCTCTTGGTTGGATGTTTCTGCTACACTTACGCATGTACGTTCTGGAATTTATGTGCCACAGTTAGTTGTTGTGATTCCACGGCCGTTGCACCGTTCTTTGCATCGTGTGAAGGTTTCTGCACAAATATCCTCTGAAAACGGTGCTGAGACAAAAGTTTCCCGCGAGTTATCTGACCTCGTCTCAAACCATGTTGCTATTGCCTCTTTTCCTTGGCTTGTGATTAATTTGCCAGTTCTTTTCGTTGGTGGATCGATGGGAGGGGATAATTTGTCAACTGTTATTTTTCGAATTCAAGATCATTCAGGCTCTTGGAAATCTGGATTGGTTATTGATTCTTTTCAGCTTGTGAAATTTGTTCCAGCGCCAGAGGTGGTGACCCATTCAGGTGAACGTGGGAGTGGTATCATTGGATCCATTATTTCTTCAGCCCTGAATTTTTTTGGTTGAAACAAAGTGGTTGAAAGTTATCCAAGATAAAATTTTCAACTTAATTTTACCTTCAATTTAAGATATTCTAAATAAAATTTTGTTCATTTTGTAAATTGAAATTTTGGAAAGACTTCAAGTCCTGGCCACCTCCAAACATGCATCCAAGTGTACTTGAGCTCATGCACTGTACAACTACTTCTTCTATCACATGAACATGACCTTAATTTCGCAAAATCTACAATAAATCTGCTGCATTAATTGCTGGATTAATCAATTCAAATCAGGTGAAATGTAAAGAGGAAAGCAGCAGGAGAGGATTCACAAAAAATTATTATTTATTCAGTGAGAATGGCTTATTGATTCTTCACTCAACCACCATTAGATGAAAGTGTTGCAATCTCCATTTTTTATGATTGTGTATGGTATCCTCCATTGCAAAAATTCCAAACAGACTTTAAAATAATCCTTCCCATACAAAACTCCTTTATTTTATTAATGCAAAGCTTTTACTTAATGACCGAAGTGGCAAGTCCACTGTTTTGTTTCTTTACTTTTTAAGCAAATTGAGCAATTTCTTTCAATAAGGAGTAAATTCATCTTTCAATACAGCTTGAATCTTTTATACTTTAACAGGAGTTAGCATTTCTGTGACATTGGAGCAAATCAATCAGCAAGTCAACAGTTTGGTAAATAATTCATGTATTCTTTGCAATGACACAGGGAATGTCTGATATTTCAGATTCAATGATTTTTAATTTACATTTATTCTCAAAGTGAAAAATTTCATAATCTGGTGGGGTATGAACATTTTAATATTTTTAGTTTTATTTATTCAAAATTTAAAATGTTTTTAATGTAAGAGTTTTATTTATTTAAAATTCAAAACAAAAAATAAAATTTTTTTTCTTAAACAATGTAGAAAAAGAGTGGTAGGTGCAGGGAAGTGTAGAAAGTAAGCCAACTATAAAGAAGGCACCACAGAAAGGTGGGGGCATTGAAAAGTACAGAAACCACAGAGCAAATTGCATATGTAGAAAGCACGAAAAGAGAAATCAGCACCAACTCAACCACAAATTTTCCAAGAATCTCCTATCAACTTAAATTTTGGTTCAATTTCTATCTAAGACTCAAACTTCTTTTATCATATGTTATCCAAAATGTCAATTTTGAAGTGAAATTGGCAAGACAGCTGACAAAGCAAAGTCATTGTGACAGAAATGATTGCCATTGAAAAGACTAATACTTTGATTATAATTTTCAGTAAATTTAAGCTTCTGTCTGGAGATACAATTTTTTTTTTTTTTTTTGAAATTAAGAGTTTTGTACCAAATGTTCAATTTCCAAGTTTTCAAAATGTCATGGAAAAGCATATACGCTGACAATAATGCCTGTGCTCAAAAATTGCAAGAAGTAAAAATTTTGTCAAGCCATGATATGATGGCCAGTAGTTCAGGTATTTGGAATGTTGTGTTCCCAAACATTAAAGGAAGAATAGTATACAATGTCAAAACAGGAAAATACACTCTTGACAATTATCTGCCAACAATTGAGCAATTTGGCTTGTATGCGGAACTGTGTAGAGGAAGTAGCAAATATATGGTGATGGTTAGGGCTGTTCTTTTTGTCACTATACTCATTATAATCATTTATATTTTACACCAGATATTCAGGATAAAATAACTGCACTGACAACTCAAATTCTTCAAAATTTAGGGAATACACAAGGTGGGGTAACATGTTTCATCTATATCTGGTTCATTTCATTACATTTTGTTTGGGATTGGGAAAAATTCAATGGCAAAGTCTTGACTCTGCCTCTGGAGCACCAAACAAAGCTTGTATTCAAAGAACTCAAATGTATTCACCCACACTGAGTTGCTGAGGACTTTATCTTGTAAGACTGGATGAATACTGTTCTGCATCCCCATCAAATGGCTGCTGCTACACCAAAGAACCCCCACATCATATCCAAATCCTAATGAGTCAAGGAACTGTTTGCAAAGAGAGCTTGAAACCCCTTTATCAAGTGGCTAACATTACTGAGGATCTGTTGGAAGACGTTGACCAGTTCACAAAACAAATCAGACTTACAATCAAGACTTTAGGTCAGGACACAAAACATCTACATAATGCTATGAAAGCTAACTGTTGGATTGTCTATGGATTCAAGAGAGCTTTACAACCATTTGTTTGCACTATGGAACCTGCTGAAAGTGATTCAAACATACAAAGAAAAACTGATAGTAATTGCTGAGAGGTTTGCAGGTTTCTTCACAACCCGGCAGTTTCTTCTTCAGATAACAATGGAAATGATATTGATGCTGATTCTGAAAGTATTGGTGAAGATCATTCATTAGAATCTTACAATGATGGTCTGAATAAAGTGTGAAATTTTAAATAATGTCAAATATGGAGGTTGAATTTCTGTTTTTTTTATAACCAAACACAGATACAAGTTTTAAATAATGTTAAATGTGTGTTTAAATTACTTTATTTATAACCAAAACTGATACACTGCTTTTATATGTGACTTGAGGATCAAATAAAGTTACAGCCAGATAACCACAATGTTGAAAGACAGGTTTCATATCAAAATTTCGATATTTAATTACAGCAGACACGACAACTAGATTAAGATTCTTAGCATTAACTCTGCCTTCCTTGTAGTTCCATCAAGTCTTGATTTAAGCATTCCAAAAAACACTTCTATTGGATTATAGAATGGGCAGTAAGCATGGAGAAATATTGGAATGATTGAAGAACCAGTTTTGCAGATTGATGGATCCTTGCTCTGTCAAGAATCCAGACAAAATTATTGCCGCGGTATTGCTGTATTTGCTTGTGCTTGGTTGCCATGTTTAGACAGTGACAAGTGAATTTCTTCTTATTGAATGTGCCTTCTGTCTAGTTTTAAGTACTCCCATACTATTGATGAAACAAAGAAGTGAGATGCAAGGAAGTCTCAAGTACTCCCCTCTTAAATATAGCTCCTTTCTTTTTAGAGCATATCCAATTGTCTTCAGCATTTTCCAATTATCAAACAAAACTTCATCCAAGAATACAATATTGTGTGGCAACAAATCAAGTGAGTTTAACTCACATGTAAACCACATGATTTCAGAATTCTGTATGAATATTGCTTGGAGTTTGAGACTTTTCCACGTAAATCCAGTTGCATGAAGAATTTGCCAAATATACAATACACTGATGGTTGATGGTTTCAGGAATCATTTGTAGAATGCATCTTGGACTTCATTCCAAAAAAATAAAGGGTATGCAGTGAAGTACTCTCTAACCATTGATTTTGTAATGCAGAAAACTTATAATTGACAATGTTTCAGGCCTTCTTGTCAATGTGGTATTTGATTCAAATTGTTTTATCCATCAGGTGATTGTTTGAGATGATTTTCAGAAGATTGCCCCAACCCTTTCCATTGACATGCAATGGAAATAGTAGTTGTAGAAGGCATGTACTTGCATGTTTGAACTGGCTTGTACAGATGTAACTTGAGCCTGGAGTGATTCCATTGAAAACTCAGAAAAATTGAAGCATATTTGGAAAAAAAGGCATTTTCAAGTGAACAACAATAAAACAGCTCATTTTTGTTGGAATCAAATGAATTATAACAGGAGTCTTTAAAAAATTAGAAAAGCAACAAACAACCAATTTGTCTTTTCTTTGCTGTGAATTGAGACTTTCTATCACAGGCCTTGACTCCTTTCTTAAGAAGATGGAGAAAATACTCTGACATTTACTTTGTTCATTGAATCATGTTCTCGATGAATTTTCTTTGACAACAATCTTCCCATCAGTTGTATAACCAATATAAAAACGTAAATCAGCCAACTTTTTGAGGGGTGATACAAATTTGGCTCAAAAACTGATGATACTCAAAACTGCTTCTGACATCAGATAAATGTCATCTGTATGTATATCAAGTTCTTCAAATTCCAGGATAAAGAGGAAAATCCAAAAACAAAAACCCAGCCCCACAATTTCCCAGTATAAAATGAAATAATTCCCACACATAATTGCAATTGCTCTTGTTAATTTTAAAAGTCAAGTTGTTCAGTGAGTTTCAACAGGCAAAATCCCTATTTCACATATAATTCTTTTTCTGAAACATTATCTGAGATTTCTATCATCCCTCAATAATGATTATAAAGAAGAACAAGTCTTTGATTAAATAAAATGAGTATCTACTATCTACTATATTCTGGGTCTGTACACTATTTCACAG
>JADGJH010000546.1:0-17148 GCA_027596945.1 Physocladia obscura
ATTTAAACATCAACAAACAGTACTTTTTTTGCTTTCCCGAAACATATAAGACTTAAAAAAGAAAAAAAAAATCACTATAACATGGAGAATAAAACTAGATCACATCCATCGTTTTTCCTACTATCCCCATTCAACCGAAGAAAAAAGTCAAGTGGAAGAAATAAACTCAGTCGGTACAGCCCGCTTCCCATTAACAACAGCCACACTCGCAACACAAGTCTCCTCCAACCAGTTTCTCAACGTCTTTCTCGACGAACTATCGTTTGTCAAGTTCGGGCCAATCTCTTCTCCCGCAAGCACAGACTCCGAAACAACGACTAAATCTGTCGCGAAGCTGGTTTTAAGATTCACAAGATTCGAGATTTCTGAAACTGCGTCAACAGTTATTGCTTCGACTCCCAATGTTGCTAAATCGTATTCCCAGCCGAAACTGTTGACATTGACGGTTGCAGAAGATGACGCCGCTGGCGGTAAAGTGTCGGGGATCCCGTTAGCAATTTTATACACGACTAATGTAATTTCAATATCCATTTGACTTCTCTGGTTCCGCGCAGAATCAATCAGAGCCCAGATAAATTTAACAGCCGCAACATCGTCAGCGGAATGCTTCTTGTCGCCACCAAGCACTAAGACTGCCGCAACCGGGTTCCGCAACACTTTGAGCGCAGAGTTGGACGGTTTCTTGATAATTTGCTGCTTTGTTGCGGTTGTTGTTTCATGGAGATACGTGGTCCCAGCAGCCGAAGATCCAAACCCGCGCTCGATAAACTGGATAACAGTTGTTCCTGGCAATGTGTGAATAATTTTCTGGACGGTGGATTCAGTGTCAGAACGAGTAAATTCAAATTGCTGCAGAATTGAGTGGTCGGTGGATGCTTCCAACACAGTGTGAGGAAGAATCAAAAGGTTGGCATGTGCGTAACGGACGGCGGAAATGATGGTATCTGGATAATCTGCGGCTTCAGAGAATGTCAGCATGGAGTGTGCTGGAACATTGTGCAAATTCGTAAACGATCTGAAGACTGTAAGCACAGGGTCGTGCTGAGAAGTGGACTTTTGCTCAGATATTTGCATCTGTGAAATTTTAGTTTCAGATCACATTGAATGCGAAGTGAAAATTTTTTCCCCTTACTCTCGTTGACTGACGGAAATCAAGTCGAGTTAATCGAAACGCGTAGACAATGAACGAGGAAATTGTTTCGGTCGAGGCCAATAATGTAGTCAAAGTCATCATTGATGGGACAATCTCCATTGAAGTCAAGCACACAAGAGCACGCACATCGCCAGATGATTCTGGAACTAAATCAGTGGGTTCAGCAAGAGCAGCTGGCTCTGTTTGAGGCGAGTCTCCTGAGTTATCATCATCGGTTTTCTTCATAACAGCGTCAATGTACACTGGTAGCCAAGAAAAAAATAATTTAAACTAATTGCAAAACAAAATGAAAACTTACTTCTTTCCGGATAAACAACAGAAATAATTGGAGAAGTCATACAAGTTGTAACAAGAGCCTCAACGACAAACATGCTAAACACAGTTGGACTAATAACACCAGCACTCAGTCCCAAATTCAGAACAATCAGTTCAACCAATCCTTTCGTGTTCATCAAGACCCCGATCGCAGCGCTTTCTCTCCATGAGTGCTTCAAAACAATTTTTGACGAAATTGTACACCCAAGAAATTTGCCTGTACATGCGGTAGTGATGATTAAAATGACAGTGCCCCAAGCTTTCCCATCATTCAAGAGATCAAGACGCGTGCTAAGCCCCGAGGACGCAAAGTATAGAGGCAAGAACACGATGGAAACAAGGTCTTCCATTTGAGAAGCCAGTTTCCACGCAAATCCGTGATCGTGTGGCATGATTGCACCGAACAAGAAGGCTGTGAAGTACAAAAGTTCTTCAGTTTTATGATGCAAATACTTGTAATTTCTTTCAAGTTATACCTCCGAAAATACCATTGACACCAACGACTTCCATAAACCAAGCAGAAATAAGCAAGCCCAGGAAGACGGTGACAAGCAAAACACGCGACATTTTGTCCGAAGTGGCAGAAAACTGAATTAACTTTGTGATGCCAGGTCGAACGATAAACCACATCAGGAGACCGTAGGCAATAACTGTCAAAAAAACATAGACAGGAATAACATAGTTGACAGAGGTGCCGCTCTTGTTGTTGTTGACAATCGCGATAACAAGGACAAGGAGTGTCCATGCGGTGATATCATCGATTGCAGCCGCCGAAATTGCAGCTTGTCCAACCTATGTTTTTTGTTTCATTATAGTTCACTCAAAAAAAAAATGGAGTGCTTGACAAACCCTTGTGTGCAATAACTTCTTTTCAGTCAGAATTCTTGCAAGTACGGGAAAAGCAGTGATGGACATTGCGACACCAACAAAAAGAAAGAACGAAACAAACGGAATATCAGGCGTTGAGTAGTCGTGATAAAGATATTTTGCAATCCCGACACCAAGTGAAAACGGCAAGATAATTCCGGTGGCTGCAATTGGAACAGCACGACCAACGGACTTGATAATTTTGACTGGATCAAGCTCTAGACCAATCTATCGATACGATAAGATAGAACAGTAAATAAAAAAAAGCTTTTAATAGATGAAGAGAGTACAAAAGGAGGCACCTCACCAGAAACAAATACAAAACAAGACCAAAATTCGCTACGAGCTTGAACGCCGGCAACGACGAGTCGGGAAACACATTCGTCTTGAAGGAAGAGATTTTACAAAGCGCAGAACCGCCGAGAATAATACCACCCAGAACTTCGGAAATAACCTGGGGTTGGCGGATATAGCGGAGGCCAAACGAAAGAATCCACGATGTTCCGATGACCAATACGGCCTGCACGAGAAACAGGGAAAGCGCGCTGATCAGCAGCGGATTATCGCCGTTCAGAATCGATGTCGGTGTTGTAGTTGTTGACATGGAAATTCAATCAATCTTGGTTTTGGTCCCTTAAATTTCAATTTTCCAACAGAAATTCAGTTCGATTGTGAAGCGCCGGAATTGTTTGTCCTGACCACGTTTTTTTCTCCCGCTGCTATGCACAGACAGACACTCAGCAAATGAGGCATTGTTCCTCACACATTCTTGAGATTCCTCATCCAATATCGCACTATATTCTGATACTTATGGCGCCATGATTGCGTCATTACTGTGCCATTGCCATTACGTAATCATTGCTATCAGCAATTTTCAACCGACGCTTGATATCACTCCAAATCGTCAGAATTAATTGTGCGTGCAGTGAAAAAACAGATAGCACATTATAAATGCTGAAAAATAATAATTACTATCTTTAACATCTAAAATTTTTGGTGTCCTAAACGAATAATAAATTAGTCGGAAATGACCTAATAACACAACTCATGTCCAAAGGACGGTGATAATAGACAGCAACCGCATGACAATTTTTCCCAGAATTCAAACAAGATCATAACATGTGTACTAGAGGTTGAACCTGTTTGTCTCTAACAAAGGTCGTTTATATGGTAGAGACATTTTTGATTGGCAGAAACATTGGAACGATGTTGAAAAAAGAAAATATGAAAGACATATTCGGTTGGCCACAAAAAAAATCGGCGAAATTGCAATAAAAAATCTAGTGAGCAGTTGCATCCAAAAAATCATCAGTCAAAATGAAAGTAACTATAAGCCTGAAACAGAGCCAACATCAAAAAATAAATAATAATACCAGTAAAAACCACTGTTTGCAAAAACAATTTGGCAGCATATACAGGCCCAGCAAAAAAATTTTAGGGTTAAAAGAGCCTCTAAATCTTAAATAGATGCAGTGTTTCAATATCATAGCTGCCTGTTATCTGGCAGCGTATATGATCTAAAGCACAGTGGCAGATTGCTGGATCAAGATTAGTGTTGCCATCATCTCTGTTGCATGTCAAACTCTTGCAAATTTGATGAAACAAAATCTGAAAGTTTAGAACAAGTGGCGAGTATTCATTGTTGTTGCTACTAGACAACTAAGAAATTTCACAAGTAATTTCCTTGTTGCAAAACCTTTTTACTGTTTCAGATTGCCAGAGACTCAAGATATCCATTATTTATGACAATAGCATTGCCAGGTCGAAAATACCTACCAGCAGAAATAGGCAGAAAACTACTGTTCTGCAATCGCTCGCTGCTACATTCCACCACCAAACAGCCAATTGTTTCTTGTGAACGATGATTATTCTCAAGCAATGCCGGCGATAGCTTGGGTGCGAAGAATCGCATTACCATAGTCTATTGTTTTTTATTTTTATTTTTATTTTTTTTTGTTTCACTTTTTTAAAATCCGAAAGTTCGCGTTTACTTCAAATGAGCCTCCTTGTCATAGCTCAATATAGCCCATCTCACTGTCCCACTGACAATTTCACTAGAATTCATTGAATTTCGTAAAATTTCACGGAAATGGAAGAAGATTTCAAAATTTGAATTGAAATCGGCAAAGCCGATTCAATACATATTTTTTAACATTTGTTTGGGGCTTCTTTTTTCAAACCAATGTATATTTTTTGTTCAAAGGCAGCATAAACTTGAACCACACTTTACTTTTGAATAAAGCCATTCTTAGTATTTAAAATAATGAAACAATGCAGAAAATAGATTAGAAATTGCTGCATATGAGGGAATAGTATCTTTTGGGGAAAATGAGACGCAAGTAAAAGATCAGCAGGCTCTGGAACTCTGGGTCTTTTGTATTCTACATCAATTAAAATGCGTTATACACTGGGTTGAGTTTGAACTCGGTGCTAACTTTATGATTAAACAAAATACTTTTTTTTTTGTCAAACGTTTAACTGTTTTGGGTGGGGTTCAAATACCCACTCAAAGAAAAAAAAATATTTACAAAACGCATGAGTTCATCAAGCATAATCGCGGTGGGGCTCGTGGTTGGAATATGCGCCATTGTAATTCTAGTTCCAATTGCCTTTGCATTATGGATTCGATATCAAAGAAGGTATTAATTTATCTTTTGAGTTTTTGTTTGATTCTTGGCCACCTATTGATTGGTTTTGGACATATTATATACACAGAAAAAACAAAAATGCACGCTTAAACGAATTGGAAACTGAATCAGAAATTCACGCTAACAGGAATCCGGCGTTACTTGGAACGTTTTCAGTGAACTATGCAAATGCAAATCGGAATCGAATTCCTAGCCAGCCACCAAGTTCTTCTGAAATTGATACTGAACTTCCTGCTTACTCGCTACCAGCTTTCGCTGAATCACATCAGTCTTTTCCGGCTTTTTTTCCTGTACCCTTGCCGCCCCACTCATAGATTACAATCAAATAAAGTGCCTTCTAATTTCAATTCTAAAATTTTGAATCGTAGTGCTTTTAATTTTTGTCCTTATATCTTTTTTTCTTTTGTGTATATTTTATTCCTTTTTTCACCTTGTTTCATCCCCGAAAATTTTTCGTGGGTTCAACTGCGGTATGACAAACTGAGACAAACTTGATTTGAAACTGAAAATAAAACAGTTTTATTATTGTTGTATTCTTCTAAATTTAATTTTTGCTGTTTTCCTGCGAGCATTTCAGTCATGTTGCTCCAACCATTATTCCGTTGGTGAAGGCCTTCAAATCACATAAGAACGAACTTGAATTGAGGCGCATTGCATAGATTTGATAAGCAACAACGAAGACAAAGGAGATCTAGTGAAGTGAGACAATCCAATAAGTGTACTCACAATCAGTTGTAGTGACTGCAGACTATGAAAATATAAAGGCTCATATCCATGGTGGTTTAGAGTGAAACTGGGCTGGAGTCATTCTTCAGGACCTGCGACTTTGAACGAAGCAATTCTTATGTCTGCTCTGCCTGAAATTACACTTCTATTTAGTGTCAATTGAGATCTGAGCATGAGATAACTCATATTCACGATGAATTGAACATAGCTTTGGATATTATTAAGCAAAGACAGGAAGCTTATAGATCATTAAAGCAAAGTCGTCAAACTTATACCCAAGATATTAGAAATTAAATTGGATGTGGGCACCATTTACATTCACACAAGTGTACAGTTACAAGTATTCTTCAGAGAGTAGCTCCTGATGAGACACAAAGTGCAGCATACAATTTTCAATCTAGTGCAAATCTTAAAGATGAAGAACATCATGAAGATGAAAATAGTGATTATGTGAATGATGATAATAACTGGGAAGATAATATGGAGAAAGGAGGGAATTTAAATAAAAGGTGAACTTTAATTAAAAATGATAGTTAAATGAATCCCATTTCTCTGAAGTTGGCTTTATAAAAAATAGTGGGATAAAAAATCCAGCATATTGATAACCACACTTGCGAAATATTGGGCAAAAGTTATAATTTTGATAATACACACAACCACACACTTAATTTTCTTTAGATTCTACAAAGCCATTTCTTGATCATGCCAAACAACACTTTAATTTGATTTAAGAATGGGCAGCAAGCAGAAAAAAACATCGGAATATGTTAAATATATTGAAGTATCAATTTTTTTTGTATTAGTATGAACAAAAATATATACAACCACACATTAATAATTATTTTGAATGAAAGTTTGGTTCTTGTTCGAGGCACCCGACTGTTGCCATTTATTTTTTCTGCTTCATTATTTCTGAAATAACTGTAAACTTAATTAAAGTATCCAATTTAAAAAAATTGAAAATAGGGACAAAAAGTTTTTGAAAAAATATTGATAGTTGATGGCTCCAATGCCGTAATAAAACAACATTTTGTCGTTAGTTGATCTTATTTTGATCTTGGACGGTATGCCACCGACAACATAATGGCTGCTGTACACTCGATTTAATCACATCAATACTTCTTTCCATACCAAATCTTTTTATTTTTAGTTTTTGTTTTGGATACATAGAATTCAACTTGTCAGTTGAACATAGTTGGGGAAAAAGGCATGTAAGCTGACGAACGGCGGATGAAAGGAAACAGACACCGCCATCTCCCACCCTGTTGAACAAATAAATTTAATTGAAATGCTGGTAAGGCACAAATTTCCTGTGTTTGCCGTGACCCACAGTGCAGCTCTTTTCTAAAAAATTAGAATCAATCAACCCTACGCATCAAAACTTGAATTTCAATGCGATCGTTAGCAGACGTACTTCACTTTGAAAAAATGCACCTGAAAATATTGGACAAGTCATTGTCATAACAATAATGCTGTTGGTGAGAGGTCATTTGCGTCTCTAGCGCCCGCGTTTTGGAGGTTTCCGATATGATAGATAGAAGATTAAACGTGCTGCAGCAGCTGGCTCTTTCTATCAGTCACTTTGTTGCTTGCATTTCGTATTATGGTTGTTTTGATTTCAACTGTTTTTAGGTGGAGATACGAGATCATGTGATCCGGACTTCAGTGAAACAGATAATTTAATGAATCGGATGAAAAAAACTCTAACTGAAATATCTTTCTCTTATTACCCCAAGCGGTACAAGCTGTCAACTCACATGCGACTTCCTTTCGCTATCGCCTGTCTGGTCGCAGTGACTCTATTTGGCCTTATGTTCACGTTGGACATGAAGCTGCCGCCTCCTCTTCCTTCACATTACCACTCTCCGACAACCGGTCACCTGAATGATACCGTTTATTGCGATCCATATGCAAATGGATACGTGATAGAGGGCTCTTGGCATCCTTCATTTCTGCGTCCAGAAAGCGATAGGCCATGTAACCTCCCATTCCCTTCTGACAGTGTGACGGCACTCAACGAGTCAAGCACTCTTCCTGCTCACCTACAAAACAAGTTGATCCTCCTATTTGGTGACTCGTTTGACCGATACCTCACAATGGACGTTTGTGCAACCTTCACGGGCACGGAGGACAACCCATATGGCAACCTTATTGGTGTCACGCTGAATGGAACAATCCTCCAAAACAGTAAATATCTGGTTCCCCGTTTGAAGTTGTTTAAACTTTGTTTCCCCAAGGCATCCAAGACCTGCTTGGTCCTCCAACAGACTTTGGAAACGGAGAAACATACATTTGTCCCATCAAACGCGAAAATGGTGTCTTTGTAATAATCAGCGTTTTTCATTACGGAATGTACGGCAAGAGAAGTTTCTTTTCTGATTCTAGCATCCACTGGGAACCTTTTTGGAGTCCTCTATTGACTGAAGAACGTATTCAATGGATCCCTCACATGTTGAAATCCGTTGCTAAACACGCATTTCCTTCACTATGTCCAGTATTGGAGTCTGGAGATATAGATCCTGTGGCATGTCCCGACCCTATATTTCGAACACGGCAACGCCATTCTGCTCAGCGTCACCTAATGATTCCTAGTCCACCTCTCTTGACAACCAATGGAGACAGTTCAAAAGATTTCTGGTACCCCACCCCTGACATTATTGTAGCGCAATCCACAGCTTGGGACGTGAAAGCCATTCTTGCGGATACAAAAGGCGTTGTGTCAGCCTTACGTGGATGGACAAAGGAAGTGTCTGCACGCATGGTTTCACCGTTTCGAAACGTGTTTCATGCACGTGTTCAAGATAAGTTTGTGGTCCAGAATGTGGAGGGAACGGAAACTCGAGAGTGGTATCCACGCTTCTTTTTAAGAACCTCACCTCCTGCACGCAAGATGGAACGAACGGCGCGGCTGCCGAGATATATCTTGAAATATATGAATGATGTGATACGAAGTGGCGAGCTGTGGTTTCAGGGGGAACCGTGGGGTGTTTTGGATTTTGCTGACTTTGCGGAAGAAAAGTGGAGGGGGGATGAATTTCATCCATCTACTGAGAACAATTTCTTGTTTTTGCAGAGGGTTATGGCTCAGTTGGAGAGTCAAGAAGGAAAAAGTTAATGCTTTCAATTGTAATTTTTTCTTATGACCAATACAGTCCTACTTTGAAAATTTTGATGCCGATATTAAATATTGTTGTTGCTGTTGTTTTTCGAGCTGGCAAACTCGGTGCAGTCTTGACCTATAACCGTGTATTGAAATCTCATGCGCATCTACCAAAAAGTGACGACTTCTTGAAATATACTCTGGCTGTAAAAAATGGTCTGTTTTGTTAGTCTTTTCAGAAATCGGACAAAACAAGGTCAAAACAAACATTACAAGCAAGCCCCATACAAAAACACAAACACGAATGACAGCATTGGCCCAACAAGCAGCCGCGCAAACTCTCCTGTTATCGCCATTCTCAGCGCAGCATATTCAGATGGGATCTTTTGGACGTATCGTTGTTATTCGAAGAACCGGCGAAGATGGAAGGTTAGCTTATTAGAATATACGTTGCGCCAAGCAAACTTTAAAACCGAATCCTCTCGATAGTATATATCCAATTAACCAGGAGAAAGTTACGTTCGGGAGGTACGTATTTTCGTTTTGCCTCGTTTCTCAATCACTCATAGACTACCCTTTGCAGAGATCAAAATTGCGTTATTCGCGTGCGATTGGAAGAAGTTTCCAGGCTTCATTGCATTTTAACAGTTGACAGAGCAACCCGAAAGGTGAAAATCGGAATATTCTTTGCTTTTATACTCAAACTACACAAAAAAAAATAGGTTTATTTAGAAGACACAAGTTCGAACGGAACTCTTCTGAATGGAAAAGAGTTTAAAATTGACGATGGTGGGAAATCGAAACGTGTTGTTTTAAATCACGGTGATATTTTCAGTATTCAAAATCGTTCGTTCAGGATGGAATATCCAACACAGGTAAAAAACACTTGAAAACAAATAATACCTCTCATTCTGAACACAAATAACTTTATTGAATTAGGAAAAAGTCAAAAAGTACTTGAAAGAGCATCCAGACGTAGACGGCCTGATCACACCAAACAAAATTTTGGAATCATTGTCATTCCCAGAGTTTATAGCATCAACATCGACACTACCACAAACAATTCGCAAAAACCTGATAAAAAATTATTTAAATACACCCAAATTGTCGTGCATAAACGAAGTACAAACTGTTTCCTCTGCCGTAAACGAATTTGATAAAGTTGTCGCTAATTCTTTCGAAACAAACCTTCATGCTGTATCAAACACATCAAATAAATCGCCACAAAGAAATTCCTCTGTTAAACCTCCGGGAAAAGAAAAACATCTGTATCAAGTTTTCATTACTACTGAATCCGCTGAAGGTTCCGATTCTTCTGCCTCCGACTCTCAACCTGGAACCCCTACTAAAGAAATTGCTGTCAATACAGAATCTTCTCAAAATTTTGCGAAAAAAAACCCAAGCAACATCGGCAAATCATTTGCTCTTTCACCACGGCCCCAGCAGAAAATTACAAACGAAATATCTCTAAGCGTTGCAACAACTCCAAATAAAACATTATTTCAAACTCAAAGTAACGACGGGTGGAAGTCATTGCCACAAAAGCTTGTATTTGTTGAGAATTCGACTGCAAAGGCAGATGAATTGGCGAATCCGTTTTTAAACAATAAGAAATTGATTCAAGCGGGCGAAACTGTAAGGCCTGTCAGTGTAGCTTTATCAAAATTGGCACTGGACGTCTCTGAGAATCTGGAAAACGATCGAAGCACCGAAAAAACCAAGCATCGTACTGCTGAAAAATCTTTCATGGACGAAACTCAAGAAGAAACATTTTCCGATTCAAACTCTGATGGAGATTCGCGCAAATCACATTTTGTAGATGACGACGCACCAACAGCTCCGCGAACACCTTCAGGTGAATCTCGAAAAAGAATTGTGACATTCGGACGCCAAGTAAATATTTTGTTTTCTTTTTTCTGTCCCTGAGCCATTATATTTACAAATCCAATGCACAGTTGACACCAGAGATATTTCAAAGTGACAAACCCGCTGCAACACCGGTTCAACGTGGCGGAAAAATTGTTTCAAAATCAACGCCTAGCGGTTCTATACTTAAAAGCACAATCCGCCACATTACCACCTTCGCCGCGACGAGAAGTCCATCTAAAGTGACGAAAGTTTGCACAGGTATACCCTCGGTACCAATTGCAAAAAACTTCATCAAGCATACAAGTTCTCGCCAACCCGCCGGATTTCGAACGCCTGGTCTCGTTGCTCCAAAGATCGTCCAGCCGTATGTTGGTCCAGCTTCTACCTCAAAAATTGTCCCAGTAGTGCGAATGTCGCCAAAGAAGTCTGTTACTAATTTTAAAAAAACTTTCAAATTTGCACCGATTGCTGGAAATGGTGGCGGGGTTTCCAACTTTTACAATACGGCTGGTGTTGCTGTGAAAAGCAACATCTTGGCTGCGACTCCGATCTCTTCCAATTCTTTTTCAACGAAGCCGAACGATAATACTCTTGGCAATGAAGTGTCATCAATCGACGATTTTATTAATGTTCCTTCAACACCAACTGGAGTTATGTTGTCTCCAGAGACACGAACTTCTCCTCGCAGAATTTCAGCACGTCGAGTAAGCGCTGGTGTACTACCGGTCGTTACAAAAAAAATACCACCCAAAGCGAACGAATGGAATTCATTTGCTTCGAAACTTGCTGAAATTGTTGCTGAATCTTTGGAGAATGACGTTGCGGCATCGCCTCCTTTCGGCTTCAACACTGAATTTGTTGATGCGGCTACCAAGCAAAGGGATTCTGGCGATCAGGAAGTGGATGTAAATAACGAATCAACAGCTGAAAATCAAAAATTAGTAACTTTTGCAAACAAAACAGAAGGTTCAAAAAAATTCTCGCTTTTCTTTTTCCTACTGAGAAATTTAATTAATCAACCACCACAGCTATTCTCGAGAGTCCAGATGCAGAATATGAAATACCTTCTGATTTCGCAACTATTGCATCTTCTGAAGAGATAACAGCAAATGATGACCAGCTTGATATATTTGACGATTTCTACGACGAACCGAACCCTGGAGAATATTTGCCCCAACTTAGTATTATTTCTCCTTCGTCGGTCGCAATTTTGAAGACTTGTGACGTTGAAACGACGGTTAAAATAAATGACATACTTCAAATTGAATCTCGCGGCAGTGGAATGAAGAATACATCAGAAATTGAACAAGACTCTAATCTAGAATTTTCGGTTGAAAAAGAAGGTGAAATCATGGACGTAGAAAAATCACTGGAAGTTATATTGGATATTGGAGTCAAAAAAGAAGCCAAAAACGATGTTACGAAAGAGATTGCGAAGGACAAAGATGAGATGGTAGAAGAGAAGACGCAAGAATATTTTTCAAATGGGAATCAAGCTGATCTGAACGAAAGTAGCTCGAAAATTTTCGAAGATGGGGAAGTTGGCGTTGAAAGCAACGCAGTATTGCCTTCAAAAACCCCAGTTACAGATTTTCCTTCTGAAATCTCAACTCATAACAGTAAATCGGCGCAAGAAATACCAACTGATTCCCACAATACGTCAATTAAAGTTCCGGAAGCAACTGAAGCAGTGTTATTGTGTAGAAATACGAAAAATAGACAAATTGACAACATATTCGACTCGGCGGTTTTTGGAAAGGAAATCTCAGACGATGAAGCACAAAGCAAGACCGCCCCAATGCATGATTCAAACATCGTTGTTAATTTTGAAAGTTTCACGACTGCGCTAAAAGTTCGTAGAGATTCCAAATCAGTTTCTTCGCCAAAAAGTGCAACTCAGCCAACTCCACGAAGTAATTCAGATATTACGGACAGAGTAGAATCTGAGGGTTTTGAACCAAGAAGCCAAAATGAGTTGGTAAGTAGCACTGACCGTACACTGGAGTCGCACAACAGCAAAACCGTTAGAACTCCACTTAAAGTTTTGGAAGCAACTGAGCCAATTTTATCACAAAACGGTGCAGCTGCAATTACACCGCTCAGAGCGTTCAGCAAACTGATCGTTTATACTGAAAATGATGTGAATGGCAAAGAAATTTCAGAGCAACAAAGCGTAAATCCGTCAAATTATATCGAAGAACCCGAAGTATATTCACCTCAGAATAATGCCAGAAACTATTTAATTCCTTCCAAAATGACGGATATTGTCATCGATGAACTGTCCGATGTTTTTAAATTACAAATCCCAGACTCGCAAACCGCATTACAACCCGAGTTGGCGTCAATTGAACATCAAGTTCAAGATTTTTTCGCAGGTATCAGCAAAGATACTGAGCCAAGCAATTCCAGTGTCCCATTAAATTATGATGCACTGCATGTAAATAATGATTCAACAGTACTGCAAAATTCCGAAGTGGCTATCAATAACAACGAATCTGAGACAGCTAATATAATACCGTCTGTGAACCCAAAGAAGAAAAATACTGGCACAAACGCATTATCTGTGAAAAAAGGCATTAGCCAACCTCTTGAATTCTACGGTAATCTCACCAAACGTACTGGAGTAGTTGAATCAGATTCATTGCGAAATAGCTCCCGAAAGCTGTCAAATGTTATTAATGCTGTAAATATTGTTGCTGTAACAGAATCTGAGTTTTTGACCAAAGATTCTTTAGACTCGCAAGAACAGAAAGAAAATGGTGATTTAGGAAAAAAGTCTGAAAATTCTGATACAGTACTCAAGAGTGCCGAGTCTAAGGAGCCTGTTAGCGCCTTTACACCAGTTAAAATTACTTCATCGAAAGCATTAATGAAAAATCGCAGAAAAAATCAGATGAATAAAACAGGGACAACCTCTACATATACTGCCAAAAACTCTGCATCAGTTCTGAAAAATGCGCAAATAATAACCGTAGATTACTCGAACGAGGCTGAGACTGAAGACGGCACTCAAGAAACCGTCGTTTTGACAGATGACAGTGCAATAAAAAATTTGGAACTGCTTGTAGTTGAACGAGGCATTGTCGAAGATTCTGAAAATGAAAATTCAGCTAAATTAATTGAAACATTTTCTGTTACACCGATAGAACGTCTTCTTACTGCAAGCATGTCTTCTTCAAGAATGTCGACCAGAAATCGATCGTCTAAAGCAGGCGGCAGTGTTTCCGCCACTCAAATAAACGAAGCAGAATTTCATGCATCGACTTTAATTGGAAAAAATACTGGCAAGCGGGGATTTCGAAATCAAGTCACTAATCTTGCCGTTAATCTTGATAATTATGTTTCAGATGAGAACGTTTCTGAACCTATTCTTGAAAGTCCACCAAAGAAACAGAAACTGGAATCTTCAGCAAAAAACTGCGAAGCTACTTCTGTCAATTCAATTCGAAAGGGAGGTGAAAATAGTCCTAAAAAGCGGATAACTCGTGCCAAACCGACAGATTCGGTTCAATTCACAAATGATACTTCTAAGAAGGATTCTGACGACAGAGAGCTCACTGTAATTGAGGAAGAATCTGAAAGAATACTTGATACCGAACAGTCTGTTGCAACTGATGCCAATAATTCACCCATTAAGGAAACCTTCAAGAAAAACAACAGGAAAAGAGCCGCTAATGCGAAGAATGTAAAAACTGACGCTGCAGATCCTGTTGAACAATATCCAGATTCGAAATCCACATCATATGATAGCAATGAACAGGAAGTCAATTTTCAAATACCAATTGATTTTCTGGTTGAATCAGATGGGCCTCTTATCGGGTCATCTGAAGTCACTGACGCTGTTAAGATAGCTGAGGCGGTAACTACTAAGAAAATAACCAAAAAGAAGGCTCCCACTCGCAGCAAATCAACGAAAACAACTGCAACAGCATCTGTGGTTGAAGTTGAAGATCAAAGAGAACTGCTGGAGGAAACTGTGGCATCTGAGACATTGATGCGTTCGAGTCGCTCAAAGAAAACCAAAGCATCAGGTCCTTCAACATCTAGTGTAACAAAAACTCAAACTGAGTTATCAATCGAATTCTCGAATGAGCCAGAAAAAATTAACGAATTTGCAGAATCTGGTAAAATATCGCTAAAAAATGCTTCTAAATCAGGGAAACCCGAATATGAACATCCAATCGCACCGAAACCTGACGTTGAAAATTTTAAGCCAGTGCAAAAGAAAGCACCGGTTAATTCAACGACCAAGAAACCAGTTGAAGAGCACGGAATAAAAAGGAAGCTAGATGTCAAGATATTGAATGCTGAATCTGAAGAATATCTGAATTTGGATGAAAAACTCGAAGCTCTTCAGTCAAAGAAAAGAAAGGGAAAAAATGCAGATGTCCCTGAAACGATACTTGAAGAACTTGCTCCAAGGAAAAAAGGATGGCCAGCATCCAAGAAGACGAATGTACCCGAAGAACTTGTTGAACCTAAAGAGCTTGTTCAACCCAATGAAACTATAGAAAAACCTAAAAAATCGAATCGAAGCAGACGTGCAGTTGAATCGGATGAGCCGAAAAGTCTTTTACGGAAAAAAGCAGTGCAATCTGAGGAGCCAAGTGAATTGACTGACGCGTCATCTGGTGCACAGAAGAAAGCTTCAACGTCAAGGCGTAGCAAATCGAAAGCGAAGATTCCTGTTGTTGAAGAATATCTGATCGATGTGGAAAAAGTTGAGGAAAGCCATAGGCCATCGAGAGCAAAGAGGAGCTAAATTAACTGGGGATTTCGGCAAAAACCCTTTTTCGTTTTCTTTTTCGGTTTTTTTATTGTCCCATATTTATTATGGTGATTTTTTCATTGGAGAAAGTAAAATAAAAATTGTCGATAAAAAAAAATAATTGAGTGTACAATCACAACTGCCAATAAATAATGACGCCGATAATTGATGCTTCTAGAAGATTCGCTGGAGGGAAACAGTTTAACTGAATAGAAGCATGGCCGCAACAAATTCTCGTTCCGTGGGCCACCGATCCCAAATCCACGAAATCAAAAGCAGTAAATCACAGCCAGATCACCAATTATTGTGTTGAGAATTACGAGCATGTTGTATCATTACGCTGGCTATCGAAATTATTCGGACCGAGGTATTTACTGATGTTGCTGCTGTTGCAAATGTGTTTGTAGTCTACGGTGATTGGTATAGAACTGGCATTGGCATTGTTTGTACTGGTGTTTGCGCGATTATTGTTGCCACTGCCATTGCTGTTTCGGAGCCTGTCTTAGCAGTATTTTTGTTGGAAATAGGTTTTACGGACACAATTAAGATCAGGAACGAGACTGTCGGAATGTTACTCCAGATCACTTGACCAAGATCTGTTTCATAAAATAAACATTACCAAAATTTCTCTGAAATCTCTACCACATCTTAGAAGTTGCTTGACTTGCAGTGTCCCCGCATTCCTTGCACTGCTTCTCAACAGAGACAACTTTGGCAAGTCAATTTTACCTATTTGTGAAAAAAAGATCAAATTCAATTTTTCAGTTAGTGGCAGATTCTTAAACTGCCGTTTCTCGTGAAGTAATTTGTGGAGAGGCAAAAGCCGAAAAAAAGAACAATTTTTTCTCTGAACAAATAAAACAGCCTATCCGCAACACACACTCACATTCAAAATGCCTATGAGTAAGTAATTGTTCTTGGTGCAGAATTTCAAAAAAATAAATTTCGCTATCCAAACTGCAGGCAATATGTCTGCCATGGGAATGCAGTCAAATTAGTTTGATTTTGTCATGAGAATTTTTTTAACTGAAAATTTTTTTTACAAATCTCTGATTGTTCTGTTTTTTGAACTCAAAACCAAAACTCTGCTCACACCCCGTACTACTTTTCAACCGAAACTTGATTCTATGCAGAAAAGCCCTTATGCAAATCGAATCTATTCTCGTGCTCACAGCAACGTTCGTTGCAATTGGTGTCGTTTGGGTGTTTACATCATCCGGAACTTCAAAGAAAATAGACGAGTTTCCAGATCTGCCAGGCTTACCGATCATTGGAAATATCCTTGATATTCTTGGACCAAATCTCAAATATAAAGTTCACGCTGCCAAAAGTCCAGCTTTCTTGAACATTCCAGGACTGCCTCGCACGCTGTTGTTTGATGATATTGCCTTAATTCGACAGGTTTTGGGTCGTTCCTTGCCGTCGTATTCTGTTGTTGGTGATTCTTTAATTGGACTTCCGGCGGGCATTTTGAGTGCTAATGGTGTTGAACACAGACGTTTGCGCAACTTAGGTATTCGTGCTCTTTCAAAAATGTTGGTAGAAGCCGAAAGTGTAGTCTTTAGCCATTTTAAATAATATTCGCACCTTATATTTATTAGTGTCTTGGAAGCCCAATACGAACTCATCAAAGCTAATGCCGAAGAAACGTTGGCGAAAATGGCAGCCGAAAAAAAGCCACTAGTACCAAACACTTTGTTTC
>JADGJH010000548.1:814-17128 GCA_027596945.1 Physocladia obscura
TTTTTAAAATTTTTTTTTTTTTTTCAGTATTGTCATCTTCATAAGTCTGCTGGTTTTCCCCGATTTTGCTTCATCACGCCTCAATAATCATTTGAAGTCCGCTGTTCTTCTTCTTAGCAGTCTGACCAATTCGGTTTTCGGAGCAATGAAGGGCAACGAAACCACGAAAGCAAGTTATCAATCAGGACACCAAGCACGTGAACTATTAATTGCTGACATCAAATTTGAATTATCCGCAATCGAAAAAAAATTACAAGAAACCAGTGGAGAATTGTATTACGGGTTTTTTGATTTCAATGACTACATGCATCTTCATTCGTCTGTCAAAGGCGTCGCATCTGTGCTCTTTTCGATCCACTCGTCGCTTGAATCGCCGAATTCACATCACCTCATGTCCAGCAAAGAATTTATCAATCATATTGCACCGAAAACAGAACATGTGTGGAACCGTCTTAATGGAGACTGCGCGACAATATTTCAAGAGATTGCGTATAAAATGTCTGGAGATCTTCGCACTCAAAAAGAGCTTGGTAAACATGTTGATTTGAACGAGATGTTTTCTGCCGCAAATTTAGAAGATTTTCGTTTGGCAAGATACTTGGATATTTATTCAGATAATTTGAATCAACTCGAGCCAATTTCGCCGAACCTTCGAGATGCGTGGAATAAATTTCTGCATATCAATTTTTTTGTGGTTGCTTCGACAGAGGTATTCTGGCTCTTTAAAGAAATTCTATTCTATTGTTTATATGATTAAAAAACAACAGCTTTTGAAAGAAGTAGCAAAACTCCAAAAAATATCTCTTGCAGAATCATGCAACAAACGTCGTCTCCATTTCAACATGAAACATTACATCCCTGAATTTTTTTGGAGCCGCAAGTTACATATTTTGCCTCCAAAAAAATCTATGCGCGCAATCTTTTTGGTAGTCAAAAACTTTCTGATTTCTTCACCTTCAATTTTCGGATTTAAAGTCGCCACAGCTTTGTTTTGCTTAAACATGATTCTATATAGTCGCCCGTAAGTTTTTCCCTGATTTATTAATTTTTTATTTTATTATTTCATTTAAATTTTTTTCCACTCTCAGCGATATTTTTCAGAAATGGTATATGTCAGGAGCAGTGACGGTTTTGATTGTTGCAATTTCTCCGTCTGTTGGACAAACTGTTTTGTCTTGTCCAATTCAAATCACTGCGACAACAATTGGCTACTCCTTTGCCTTTGCTGTTCTTTCTGCTCTTGGAAATGAATCTACTTACTCGATCATTGGATTTGCAGCCATTATTACAGTGCCTTTC
The DNA here is from genome assembly GCA_027596945.1 of Physocladia obscura. NCBI lineage: Eukaryota > Fungi > Chytridiomycota > Chytridiomycetes > Chytridiales > Chytriomycetaceae > Physocladia > Physocladia obscura. The sequence goes on from JADGJH010000548.1 coordinate 2,114, forward strand.
ATGTACTTGCTTCTTTTTCGCGCTCAGTTCCTAGTTCTGGGACTTTTAGGGCTAATTTCTTTCTCAAGTGTAAGTAAACTGGGTAAAACTTCATTATTTACTAAATCAAACATCAAAAAAAAAGTTTATTTGCTCAGCTTATTTCAACCGTGCTAACCCGCATTTCGATCCGCTTTCAACATATCTCTACAAACTTGTTGCACTTACAGCTGGAGGTCTCAGTTTTGCGCTCATCTTCACCCTCGTCATCTATCCAACTCAAGCTCGTCATGTTTTGCGTATTCGTATACATGAAATATTATACGACCTTAATACTTTATATCGCGTGGCTGTCATACGTTACAGCCCTAAACATGAACCTGCAAGCGAAAACAGTAGTACTAGCATTGAAATTGAAGCCGATATAATTGAGATACATGATGATGATGTTATTGAGATTCGAAACAAAATTATGATGAATCTTGCAGGGTTGGGTCAGCTGATGGGTTTTGCTGTAGGAGAACCGCGACTGGAGGGCAAATTTCCGATTAGCAAGTATCATAAGTTAATTGAAAGTATGCAAAGCCTGTTGGCACGATTTGACTGTGTTCGGATGAGTGTGGGTGACAAGCAATGGGATAAAAATGTTGTACATGTGATTGATTCTGGAATGATTCCCGAAACACGCGATAATTTGCAGGAGACAACAAGGTTTGTTAAATATTTTCTCATTTTATACTTTATTGAATGATAACAGATTGTTCTTTTTTTTTTTCGGTTAAAGTATGCTGTTATATATTTACTCTTCCGTCATACTTACCAAGCATCAAGTTCCGCCCAATCTTCAAACTACTGTTGAAACAAGGGAAAAATTAATTAAATTGTTTATTGAAACCGTCCTGAGAATGGCAAACGATGCAGTTTCGGCTCAGAATGACACTTTTGGTGGAATCATTGATCATGACAAGGAGAGTTTTCTTGCAATAATGAGCACGGAAAAATGGATGCGTGTGCTGGGCTTTATAGTATCCTTGCATCAGGTTGCTGAAGAAGTCGAAAAAATTTCGATCGTTATGAAGAGTATCTTTGGCGAATTTCCAAGAATTTCTGACAGTTCGTATGTTGTATCGATGGATGAAAATGACGGATGGAGTCTACAATGAAACGCTGAAAGGAGGAGAGAGAGAAAAAAGTTATTTGGCATCAGAACATTATCATTTTTTTAGTTATTTTTTTCTGAATAAACTTATGCAAAAGGGGTGTTCGGATGATGAGTACTGGAACGTACGTTCTTGAAAAGACAAGTGTTACTGGAGTATATGGGCATTTCGGACAGAATCATGGTAAAAGCCTACCTGCTTGATCACATTTGGCAAAGAAGTGATTGTGTGACTGATGAAGAGTTGGAGAATCTTGATGATGACTAAAATCTACGTTTGATCTTAAGAAAGGAGAACAACGAGTTGGGTCAAAATGAACTTAAATATAGTATCAATTTTAAAAACTATTTTATTGATTACTTACAAACAACAAAATGGAGTAAACAATGAGTTATTCAATTGAGGTTAAGTAATCTGACTTGAACTGTTGTGTTTGCTTTGAAAATTTTAACTTCCCAATGATCAGGTACCCTAATGGCTCTCACCTTTCATGCATAAACTGCATTTGTTGGATAAGTCGAAAGTATCCATTATATGGGGCAAATATGTTGTTCAACAAGCAACTTGAGTCAAGGCTGGAACCATTTATAGCGATCTGTCCAAATGAGAATTGTCAAGTGAAAAGACTGAAATGGTACGTAGAAGATTATTTACGTGAATGTTCATATACCAAGTTAAATGCCTTGTTTGTGACAACGAAAGGACATTCATTTCAACAATTGATGTCTCCTCCCTGAATGACTTCGTCACTGACAGGAAATACCACAAAAAGGAACCCAAACAGAAAAACAGAGTAATTTATTTTTTCGTTGGTAGTTTCAAACATTTTTCATGATTTTCCGAATTTTTAATAAAAATAAAAATAAAAGACTACAAATTCTTGTAAGTATGCTCAACAATCTTATCCTTGACAGGATCTCGCCCATAGAATTTGCGTGCGAAAAGAAACCCGTCATCTTGCGCCTTTCTGATATCTTTCCAATCAGCAAGGCCGAGCGTGCACGGACTAAATCCAAGTTTTCGCACAGGTTCATAAGACTCACACCCTTTATTTGAGTGGATTTTTACCATATACCTATTTTTTTTTAAGAATAAAAAAATAAAAATAAAAACTTCTCAAAAAAAAATTTTAACTCACTTGAAATCATCAGCAAGTGACCAATGTACATTTGCCAAGATGGATTGGAAAAACATTTCGTCGGGAGCAAACGAGCCGCTAAAGAATTTGAGCCAGGGAAGCGCTATATCGTCGCGCATTGAAAATTCGGCTGCAGGTCGTGATAGTACTACCCATTGAGACCCTTTTTTAAAAAATTTTGAATTTTTTTAGCTTGAAATATTTCATTTAATCTTGTTTACTCAACTTTTGTTCATAAATTAAGTTCTTTTTATTTCGTAATTTTTATTGTGACTACGCTCACGTTTTTTTCTTTATACTCGCTACTATCGCTTGTTCTATCGCGATGCTACATTTTACTCTTACCCTTGTAAACCGGCTGATTTCCTGGAGTCTTTGCCTTCTTCGCCCGATTAAAGCCTTTACCCCCTTTCCACGCATGCGAAACACACGATTTTGACTTTCTTGACTCAAAAGTTTCCGTACAATGCTCCAAAACATTCCTCCCTGTTACTTGCGGCAAACCTCTCGCATCAAACGCGCCAGCCAAAACGGCTTGCTTTCCAACAACAACCGGATCCAGCGCGTTCCTTATTCTCTGCGGCCGTTGCATCGGAAATGCGGCGCCATCGAGTAATAAAAACACGTCCCATTTCACAACATCGAACGACAACGCTTCTCGGAGGAGGGCGATTTCTGCGCGTAGCAGATCAATAGATCCCCAGCTGGAGGTGAGCGAGACGGATGCGTTGAGGATACGGATATTTGTAAAGCGCGCGTAAGATTTTGAGAGAGTTTCCAAAGTTTTTTTGGGTGTTGTGGTACGGTCAGCGTGGATAAAAAAGGCGTCGTTCTCTGAGTATAGCAGGCCGATGGATTCTTGCAGTGAGTCGATTGAATCTTGCGAATGCACGAGAAACGCGTAGGCGATGGAAATATTGCTGTTGATAATGCTGATATTGTTGTGGCGGTGGAATTTATCGTATGGAGAGATTGTATACGCAGTAAAGAAACGCGAGGGCGGACGTGGTTGTTGATCCGATTCATCGTTATCGATCGGATGTTTTTGCCGCGGCATTTGTTCGTGCATATGCTGCTGCGTATGTGGTCTATTGTAGTTTTTTTGATACTGGGAAGTTTGCGTTGAAGTCGGTGTTGAGATGGAATTTCGCGTTATCGCGAACCACGCTGCCAACACAAACAGGGCGAGCAGAAGCACGGCTACCCGTTGCCGCCGTCGTCCAGCCACGCTCCCGGCCATTCGCGCGTTGTTTGTAGTTGCTATTGTTGATATTGTTGGGGATTGTCCGTTCTTCACCATGATTTTTTGTCCCCTGTTGCTTTATCTTTAGCATCCAATTTCGTACTCAAAAGGAGGCGCTTATCGGAGCCTTTTGGTTGAACTTTCCCATCATTCGTCAGTCATTACAAAAAAATATATTTCTTAGTTTTTCAGCGCATTTTACCTTTTCCAGTTCTTTCAACCTGCAATCCAACTTCTTTTATGACACCTTCGAGAAGCTGCACGTGATTCAGAACCCCGACAAAAGATTTTAAAAACACTATTACATTCTCATTTTGTCGATTTTCTATTGCCTCTTTATAATTCTTTCTTGCAGATCTTTTTTTTTTTCTTCGTTGGTTGTTGGATTTGGTGTGCCTTAATAAAACAGGGAAGGTTTGAATTGCAAAAATGTGTGAGTAAAAACTAGCAAGTGAGGGATTACAAACGCAGGAAGGTTTGAATGCTGTAACTTGGCTTTAAAAATAGCTCAGGTATTTCTGGTTCAAAATCAGGGCGCCGAAACAACGCTATAAATAGATTAGATTCCAACAGAAAAATGACAAAACATGCAGGCAATCAATTATTCTCGACATTTCATACGCACGCACATACTACCAACGCGATTATGTGATGTGACAAAATTTCTCAATCGATTCAAACCTGTTTCTTTCTGTCCTTTTGCTTCTGTCTTCTGCTTTCCCTTTGTCTCTGGAGTGTTCATAGAAGCCACCATTTTACGTCTCCTCTCTTGGACACGAAAGTGCGTTGGCTTTCTATCGAATCTCTTCTTTCCTCACTTTTGTTCCACCTTTTCTGGTCCTCGTATTAGGTCAATACATATATCCTAGCCAGCTAAATAATAATTGGCTCGCTTGGGTATTGTGTTTTTCTTCAATCATCCTTTCCCGTGCTCTATCACTATTGTATGAGGTCAATACATATCCTAGCCAACCAAGTAATTTCTCAGCTCGCTTGGGTATGGTGTTGCTCCTCAATCAATTCTCAAACTTTGTTTATTGTAAAAGATACTCATTCTGCCCTTCTGCTGTAATTGTACTTGTGATTGCGACTTGGTATTTTGATTAAAGCCCTATATTTTTTTACTTAATATAATTATATATTAAATAAAATGCATCTTGTACATTATGAAACGGTTGATGATTGCAACATTTACACGTGATCTAATCTATCCTTCATCAAGTTATATTAGATCATATTGCTCTTGATCAAAGCAACCAATGTCCCGTACATTAAAATATCAGAATATTGAATTTTCAAATTCAACCAAAAACCCAAACGCCTACCTACACCCAACAACACACTTTGAATTACTAACAAATTCAAAATACAACTTGCAGTTCAAAAATTGGAAGCTGAATCTGTGGCATACCACCTTGACGAAACAGCTGCCAACCCAATCAAAGACTCTTTTCAATCATTAAAAATGAGTATAATAATCCAAAATTTCAATACATGACAACAAATCAATGGACAAATCTGACTATTTGAAGTTTTTCTTATTGATTAAATAAGTTTTAATTTTAATGGAGGTTAAACCCTTTCAGATAGGCTTGTGTTGTTATTAAGACAGATTACGATCTGAAAACTTTAATTGGTTTATAACGCCAGCAAATGTAATATGACAATTTTTAATTTTGAGAATAGCTAGTAATTCTTTCTTTAACTTAATATAATGTTCTTTTTTGTTGTTGATATGTAGATTCAATTAACTTCCATAATTTCAGAAAGTTTAGGAAAACTTTGCTCAGTTGGGTCATCAAAGAATTAATGTCACCTGTTGTGTAAAATACACTTGCAAAAAAAAAAAATCTCAAATAAGTTTCAAAGCTGTAATGTGATAAACAATACTTGAAGATAATCAGAACTAAAAATTAATTTGTATACCAGATCCATAAATGAGCTACTTCAAAGATCCTAAAACCTGACCCTCAAAATTTACTGTTTTCATTGCAATTTTCTATGAGATCAATTTGCTACTTCTTCTGAGGTTAGAAAGGCCTGTCTCAGTGTACAAGATGGGATCTACAATTATTTTATGAGGACAGCTGTAGCATCAATCACAAACTATTTGCTTCAATCTTACCTTTGTTGCAGTAAAAATGCACACTTGACAAATGATAGTATTGCAGCATGAGTTAATGTTTTTTAATGTAACTACAAAGCTTCTGATTGTTCCTTTATTCACATTTATATTTGTATTATATGGCTGCTGCATTCATGGTTTTGTTATAAATTAGGTTGTTAATCTAATTTTTCTCAAAGAGTTTTTTAGAATATTTTTTCTCAAGCTTTCCATTACTTTCAAGACCCATAAACAATTCAAGCAATTTCTAACCGCTTTCCAACCATTTTTCTTTCTAAGCATCTTTTGTTTTTTTTCTTTCGTTTTCTTTCCGCTTCAAAAACTACTTAAACCCCATCACTTTCTTTTCTTTATTATTGGTATTATTGAGTGAAACAAAGTACACATTAAGTATTAAACATTCCACTTCAGCTTATCTCATACTTGAATCTCAAACTCTTGTCATTTAGTTCTGAAAAACCTAGTATTGAATTAGTTGACTCAAGCCAATACAGCTACCAGCAAAATCTTCAACTATTTTTACAACTTACTGGAACCTTATGCTGGTTCCCCAGCTACAATCAGCAAATTTACTTCAGGTTTTCCACTATGCACTTACAAAATTAAATTTGGATTAAAGTTGGCATATGGGGGTAATTACTTTGAACAATGGCCCTTTTTGAATAAAACATTTTTAAAAACTCCTTGTTGATTGTGATTAAAATGCTTGTGGTAGCAATTGACTATGGTGTGTTTTGTTGAAAAAATTTTTGATGATTAATGCAAATTATTTAGTCTTGTATTGTGCTTCCAACATCAAATTTTCACACACAAAAAAAGGTTATTGCAAAAAAAAAAGGTACAAATCCAGTTGCAAAGTACAAATCACTGTCAATCTGATACCAGCACTGCACCAGATGGAATCTATGCAAATAATTTGATTTCTGCGACTAATATGGCATCAATCCAAACAATTTTGATCCAACAGGCAAGCAAAGAGATAAGCAAATTGCTTGTATGTGCACTATTTCCTTGGCATTTCAAAAGCACAGCTGCAGAGGCTCTTTGTCAAGTCACATAGGACTATTTCAAATTGGATTTAACAGTATGAGAGTCTCTCTCACCCACAATAAAAAGGCCATGGTGTGGAAAAAATTTGGATCGGATAAGTGTAAATAGATTATAGGTCCATATACCAAAGAGCCTGTCCTTTTTCTAGCAACAGTTCAGAAATCAGTTTCACCTTCCACAATTTGGATTATATTACATTCTGCAAAATCATTTAAGTACTCTGGGTTGGATGGAGAAAGACAAATAGTCCATTAAGCACAGTGCACTCATAAGTGAATCTCCTTTCCCACCCATAAATGGAGCAACATGTTCTGCTTGAAGTCCAGCGCATACATAGCCCCAGTGAAATTACAATATCTTTTTGTTCACAGCCACTTCATCAGCAAATACCAATTGCTCTGCTTTGCACTTTTGATATGGTGCAGAAAATTTTGATGCCCAATCTCATTGTACTTTGCTGCTCTGACTGATAACTGTATAAACATGTAGTATTTTTATCAAAAGTATATATTTTTTGATTATTACATGCTTATGTGAATGTCCAAGTTGTGTCCAAATGCTACAACAGACACTGCAAAAGATACCTGGATACATGCACCTGCTCCTGAAGTTTGTTAAGATACCAATCAGTGTATGAATTAAGGCTTTGATAGACTAAAGGATCAAAAGATAATTACAGTATGTTTGGTGATCATGCATAATTTTAACTTAAATCAGAGACACACACTTCCAAAGCCCACTCTCAAACTGATAGCCTTGAATATGGATTCTCAGCTGTTCCAAACATGTGAAAGTATCTGTCTGTGCATGAAACAAGATTCTGCATTACAAACAGTCACTTTACAACAGTTCTAGTACTTGGTCCCTCCATACATGCCCAAATAATCTACCATAACAACAGATCAGGATTCTGATGGATTTCCATGGGTTTGATACAGAGTAAGCTGTTGGTTGCAGATTCATAAAACATGATTTTTTTGTTTGTCCCATTCACATTGAAGTTGTAAAATGCAAGCGCAAGAAGCACTGAAGGTAACTTAATGTGTGCATCTGAGAGAGAGAGAGACTGGCGAGAAGGGAAGCTAATGGAACATGAATTGCAATATAACTTTACACTCAGACATTCGCTCTGGCCAACAATATTGCCGAGATGGACGCAGTGTTCCAATACGACAATGCGCAACAGCAAGCCGTGCTGAAGGACAAGCCTTGGACCAAAGATCCAAACCACTTCAAGAACGTGCGCATCTCGGCTGTGGCGCTCGTGAAAATGGTGCCTTGTTGTTTGTTTGCTCTTGGTTTGATTGAACATTATCCTTTTGAACGCAGACGATGCATGCGCGCAGCGGGGGATCGATCGAAGTGATGGGACTGATGCAGGGAAAGGTTGTTGGCGATGCACTTGTTGTTCTTGACGCGTTTGCGTTACCCGTCGAAGGGACCGAAACGCGTGTGAACGCCGCACAAGAAGGGTAAACCCAATAATAACAACCAATGCCAACTAAGCGTGCCACAATATTCGAATTATGATAGCTACGAGTACATGGTTGATTACGTTATCAAGGGCAAGGAAGTCGGCCGTCTCGAAAACGTGATTGGTTGGTATCACTCTCACCCCGGCTACGGCTGCTGGCTGTCTGGCATTGACGTTTCTACTCAAATGCTCAACCAGCAATTTCAAGAGCCGTTTTGCGCTGTTGTCGTAAGCTGTACCCAACCTTCATATTCTCTCGATATTCTCATCGCAAAATATTAGATTGATCCAAACAGAACCATTGCCGCTGGAAAAGTTTCCATTGGCGCTTTTCGCACCTACCCCGAATCTTACTCTCCCCCCAATGCTGCTCCTTCAGAATACCAAAATATACCTCTTTCGAAAATCGAGGTAAATGTTATTGGGGCTTGAAACAAAAGCAGATATTTGATTTAATAATCTGAATATACTAGGATTTTGGTGTTCACGCAAACAGATACTACGAATTAGATGTTGAATATTTCATGAGTTCGCTCGACAAAGGAATCCTCGAGCTTCTCTGGAACAAGTACTGGGTCGCGACACTTAGCTCTAATCCCTTGCTGACCAACCGTGACTATAATTCACGACAGATTGCCGATCTTGCTGATAAAATCGAGCAAGCAGAAATGCATCTTACAAGGACTCCTGGTGGCCCAGTTACTTCTGAAAAAAATAAGCTGAATAGTGGAGAATTGTCAAAAATTTCCAAAGACGGGTGAGTTAATTTACAGCATAAAAAAAATGAAAACTTCAAGTACAGCGAAAAAATAGTGTAAGACATGGGCAGTGATGATTTTCAAGAAAAAACAGCGAGTGATCTCATATATTTATCTTTCTGTTTTACAAATCACATATTTGCAGATGTAAAGTTGGCGTCGAAAGTCTTCATGGTGCGATGTCTCAAGTGCTGAAAAACGTTCTCTTCAATCCAAGCTTGTGAAAAAGAAAGAAAAAAAGAAAAAAGAAAGGAAAAAATGGAATGAAACAAATAGTGAATAAATAACATTTTTGCGTATTTTGCGTTGAAATTTTATAAGTATTCATGAAATTGGTTTATTACTTTGTCTGAATCTTAGTATTATAAAAACCAACCCCAATTGCTGCCCAATAAGGATATTGGATAAAAGTGCCAGCAATACAAAACATGAGCATTAAAATGGCACTGACAAGTGCAAATTTCAAGTTTTGAATTTGTTGCTTTTGTTCAAATTTGAGTAAATAACAGTCCAGATTGTGGTTGACTAGAAAATCATGTCAACTGTAGTGGTTAGTGCTTCAGTTTTCAAGCTGACATGACCTGGATGGCCCAGTTGCTATCAAAAAATGAACAAAGAGAAGTTGGAAGTTTGAAACATAATTGTCAAAGGATTGGTATGTGCACTGTACTGCTTCACATAGTGCTTTTGGCCCAAGCATGATCATTTTCCATCATTTTGTTATCATTATAATGTTACTCTTGTTATTTAAACAAACTGAGGTCTCACGTATATACAACAAGTTGAAAGAGAGTCTTTGTGTGCTTATAAGCTATATGACTCAATGATGAAAAAAGTTTTTGTAAAACAGCTGAAAATTGGACAGAAGTACTGTGTATGATGCTTTTCTTGTACTTTATTCTTTTTACATGTCATTTCAGTGCAATAATCACTGTAGAGGCTTCTTTTGGTTGTTGGAGTCTATCAACTATTAATCTGTATTTTAATTCTTATTTATTGTATACAGAGATTTAATGGATCAACATTACGTGACAGTGATTTCAGGTTCATCTGTCCATTGTCTCATTGTAGCTACAAGATTGTCAAGCAAAGTCTGGTCATTAGCCCAAAACCAGTCCATCAGTTGAAAGCTGCTCCATTAGCTCCAATCAAAGCTGGTAAGCAGTAGACAGTCAGTAAACTGAATCTACAACATCTACATCACATAATTGAGACTCACCTCAGCAAATAAATGGAAAATAGGTTCAAAATAAGCTCAAGAAACCCTGACTAGATCACTGCTTTTTTTATATCAAAAATTAAAATGAAAACAAATAACTATAAGATTAACCAATATAATTAACTAAAAATTAATTCACAGATTTATGTATATATACTTCAAGAATATTCTCCAACTTGAAATAGTTCAAAAATGAATAATTGAGAGTGTAATTTGGTTTTAAAAATATTGTATTTTTCACAATATCTCAAGATCAAAAAGAGCCAGCTTAAATTGCATACACGGATTGATTAAAATATTTGTTATCCTTAAATTAAACTCAAAATGGTTGAATAAAATAGTTTTTTCAACAAGTAGATACACTTTAAACATTTTGGTGAAGTGAATACTTTTTTTTTTTGACCAGAGGAGCCATAATCATTCAACAGGGGATGAACATCATGTAGTTGGGTTATTCCAAGTTTGCGGCAATTGAGACTTTACATGCAATAATGCATTTTTCAATCAATCCATCATAACAAGACTGTGCAATGTGCTACAATTAGCTTTACTATAGAAATATGTTTAATATAGGGTCCTTTTCTGGGTTTTCAGCATTCCCTTGCAGTAATAGTGAACACAATAATAAAGTTATGCACCAGCAACATGTTGTATGTCCCACAAGTGATGGATTGATACATAGCTTTTTTACTTTAAATTGAAAATGGAAAAATTGGTGTCACGTTTTTACACCTTGCTTGACTTCATGCTAACTTAAATTCATCATCTGATACTACTGTACCATTAAAATATGTACACTGTCCAAAATTATTGGTAGCCATTCCCAATCTGTCACCAAGTGGTTAACCAGATCAATTCAACACTCTGGAAGAGAGATTTTTGCTATTTTAGATTTTCAGTACATTTCAAATTCAATTTGCTCATGATATCCTGGAATATTTACTGAGAGAATGCCAAGCTGCTTGTTTGAAAAACTGCAAAAATCTGTGGGACTGAATGAGGACAGTAATGATAAGACCAATAAAAAATAGTACATACTTATTGATAAAAGTAGCATACACTTCAATTAATTTTGAGACTCACTCATCTGACCATTCCATCTGTTAATGTTTGTGTACTTTATGCAGCAACTTCACTGTTGATATCTTCTTCAACTGTACCAACATGACTTCACTTGCTGTTTCATTCTTGTGGTTTGTGTACTTGTGCTTTGAGTTGTTGGGGACTAAGCAGCAGTTGCACTTGAATTATCAGCTTTCCATTTCATTGCTATTACTTTTTGTTTGGCCTTGGTTGCAATTGTTTCCACTTTTTTTTTCCCTCACTAAAAGAACACAAACAATTAAACTGTGTTGGAAATTTTGTCAACAGAAATAATCTACTTGGAATTGACCCTAAAACAGTAAAATTCCCTTGCTATATATGGCAATTTAACAGCCAGTATATACTATTATAAAACATTGGTTTCATTGATTAAGGTGCCTTTTTGTAGCTCTGGTTTAGGGCGTTTCACACATGCCAAGCAACTAAGATTGGTAACAGAAGATGCCTCTCAGAAGTTGCCAATATTTTTGAAAATTTTTTATTCACATGATTGCTCTCAGCACAACTCTCCACCTAATTCTAACTTGCTAACAATGTTGAATAGAGTTGGGAGCCATTAGGAGAGAGTTGTTAGAACTACAAGATATCAATTTTTAGATGATTTTGTGGTGCTACCATGAGTTTCACTATTTATAGTGCATTTATCACTGCTTCAGCATTTTTCCCTTAGAAACATGATGAAATCAAATCAATGGGGTGATGTGATAGTTTTTTAAAGGTATTTCTAAATTATTCATTTTCAATGCTACTGTAAATGTGAATGAATATTTATTGTGTGAGTCAACAAACAAACACCTGTGCAAGATAATTCAGTATATCGGCTAATGTAGCCTTAAAATTTGAACTACTTTGTTTTGAGTATCAAAAACAGGTTCTTTTTAAACTCACTTATAATAAAATCAGTCTGACATATACGCTTTTATTTCATGTCTTTACCCCAAGTAACTCAATTTCAAAATGAACTTCCTTCAGCTGGTTGAGGAAGTTTTCGATTTGCTGGAGAGGCCATTTCTCTATTCATCAATCAAAGAAATACTTAGTTGAATGAAGAAAAAATAATAATAATAACCTTCTCAGTTCAGCCAGTACAGTTTCGATGGTATATGCGCGTTTCCAAGTATCCAAGCACGATAAACGGTCAACCTGAATGGTAAGGAAAGAGTAAGAGAAATAGGATATTTGGATTCAAGATGGTTCACCTTTCCTGTTATTTGGTTTACGCCCGACATGTTAACTCTGCTTGCAAACGACACTTGCGGCGGCTTGTCAGGGTATTCAGGGCCGCAGACAATACGGAGCGAATAGATTCTGTTTTCGTGGACAGACTATATAATGATTGATTAGTACATAACGCCAAGTGACGCAATACAAGAAAGGAGCGCACATGACTTGGACCAATGATGGTTCCGTGCCAGAGCGTCAGGCTGTTATCGTCGCCGTCACTTAGTCCGTACGAAAGTGTACCGTCGCCGAGTCCCTTTTCGCCCTTTTCCAATTCTTCGAGAAGCCGAAAGTTGCGCGGAACTATTGAATCGTATCAAATGTATTGATTTAAATGTATTCTATTAATGTATTCTATCAATGTATTGCATCGCTTTGTTAAATCTTGTGTCGTCTTCACCTGTTGCCATTTCGTTCCGAAAAATTCACAGCTCAAAAACAATTCAGGCAATTTCCAACCATTTTTCTTTTGAAGTATCTTTTCTTCTTTTATTTGTTTCTTTAAACTATTTAAATTTAATTTTTTTATTCATTTTATTTTTGGTTATTATAAATACAAGAAAGGTTTTATTAACTATTACTTCTATTCTCCATACTTGTATCTCAAACTGTTATTATTTAGTTCTGAGATATCTAATATTGAATTAGTTGACTCAAGTCACTACAGCTACCAGCAAAGCTTAATAAAGGTTGATATCATTAACTTCCCTCCCCTGCATGTCCCTTTCTTTTCTTTCTTTTTTCCCCATTCTTTTTTGACTCTTTGCAAGTGCAACATTTCTGGAAGATCTTTTCATCTTCCTATTAAATTCAATCTTGCTCACTTGCTGCCATTGCTCACTCTTGTCTTTTTGTTGCTAACACTCTTGCGATGACACAAAGGTCTTGATAGCCTCCCAAGTTCAATTTATATCAAAACTTACAAACTTCTACTACTTTTCTTCAACTTACTGGAATCTTATGCCAGTTTTCCAGCTACTATCAGCAATTTACCTCAGTACCAATAGTTCTTTTGGCCAAAACTACAACTTTCTTCATCCCTTTCATTATTACAATGTTATATTTGTTATCTACACAAGCTGAGGTCTTATGTATGCATAAAAAGTCCTGAGAGAATCACTATGTGTATATTTTATGTTACTCAATGATAAAGAAAAGCTGTTTAATAAGGCGTCTGAAAAACATACAGAAATATTGGGTATAATGTTTCTTGTGTACTTTATTATCTTTACACTTTATTTCAGTGTGGATGGCCTCTTTCAGTTATTAGGGCATCTCAGTTATGATTAGAACTTGAATTCCAAATCTTTAATGAAAGCTTTGTATTACAATTCTTATTTATTGTACACAGAGAATTAATGGACTAATTATATTTGGCAGTGAATTATTCCAGACTGTAGCTACTGGTCATGGAATTTTAAGAATGTATAGATATAAATTTGTGTTAGGTGTGGTAGTTGAGGAAACAGCTACATTGTCAGAAGAAGCAGTGCAATTCAAGGATATGGTGGCAGAAAAAGCATTAGGTATTTGCACTATAGAAATTAGTCAAAGAATTGGCAGAATGTGAATTAGTCAAACTACTGGTGGCACATAAAGTAATAGCTAAACTGCCAATGCAGCAAATGATCAAGTAACTGAAGCTACTGTTATTAATCAATGTATTACCATTGCAAAAAACACTCCAACTACAGCAGCAACTGTTGATTTGCTGTGTGTAACAAGGTTTTTACAGATGACATAATTTATTGATTTGTTCTGACTATTTCAGAAAAGAAACCAATGATTTTTATACATTTTTCAGTGTCAACTTGACTTGATTGGTCACCTTGCATGTTAACTAAGAGGAAAATACTCTATTTGTTAGTTTTAGTGATACCAGCAGTGTTTTTAATCAAGATTAGGTAGGTGACACCAATTTTTTCCATTTTTTCATGCAAATTTCTAAGTTAAAGCACTTAGAAAGACTTGCCTACCAAGCCATCACTTGTAAAACATATAACATGTTGTTTCAAGTGAATTCAATTAATACAGAGCCATTTCTAGGATTTCTACATTTTCTAGCATAAATTGCAAATGAATATTTTTATCTTTACAGCCCATTGTGGATTACACTGAGTACCACTACAGCAGCTTAAACTGTTGCATCAATTGTGCTTTTGGTCAAAGCCACAACTTTCTTCATTTCTTTATCACTACAATGCTACTATTGTTATCTACACTAGCTGGGGTTGCATGTATGTATGAAAAGTCCAGAGATTCACTATATATATGCTATGTGACTCAATGATAGGAAAATTGTTTAATAAGGCAGCTGAAAAAGCCTGCAGAAATATTACGCATAATACTTCCTTGTACTTCATTCTTGATAAAGAATAACCACTAAACCATAAGCCCCCGGTGCTGAGTGTGATGTCAACTTGATTATGTCAACAATTCTTGTTGAAATAACCAAATAGATTGGCGGCAATGGATCAGATGCTAACTAATGTATTGGGGCAATACTGTCAATACAAGACAGTGCCAGTAAACACAAAAGATTTA
>JADGJH010000549.1:0-10283 GCA_027596945.1 Physocladia obscura
AGAATCAGTATCAATAGCATTTCCATTGTCATCTGAAGAAGAAACTGCAGGGTTGTGAAGAAATCTGCAAACTTCTCGGCAGTTACTATCAGTTCTTTGTTGTATATTTGAATTGCTTTGCACCAGTTCCATAGTGCAAACCAATGGTTGCAAAGTCCTCTTAAATCTGTAGACAATACAATGGTTAGCTTTCATAGCATTATGCAAGTGTTTTGCTTCCTGACCTAAAGTCTTAATTGTACGTCTGATTCTTTTTGTGAACTGGTCAACACTGTCCAACAGATCCTCAGCAATATTAGCTGTTTCATAAAGCTGTCTCAAGCCCTCTTCACAAACAGTTCCCTGACTCATTAGAATTTGGATGTGTTGTGGGGGCAGCCATTTGATGGGGAGGCGTTGAATTCAGAATGGTATTTGCCCAGTCTCACCAAATAAAATCCTCAGCAGCCCAGTGCGGGTGAATACATTTGAGTTCTTTGACTACTTCTGCAATACAGGCTTTGTTTGGTGCTCCAGAACAGTCAGTGCGATTTGCTGGCAGAGTCAAGACTTCGCTGTTGAATTTTTCCCAATCTTGAATGAAATGGAATAGATATAGATGAAACACGTTACTCCACCTTGTGTATTCCCTAAATTTTGAAGAATTTGAGGGGTCAGCGCAGTTGTTTTATCCTGAATATCTGGTGTAAAATACAATGATTATAATGAATATGTTGATAAAAAGAACAGCACTAACCATCACCATATGAGTATTTGCTACTTCCTTTACACAGTTCCACATACAAGCCAAACTGCTCAACTGTCAGTGGATGATCATCAAGAGTATAATTTTCCATTTTGACATTGTGTATAGCTCTTCCTTTGATGTTTGGAAGTGCAACATTCCAGATGCCCTGAACTACTGCAGGAACATCATCTCCTTCAACAATTACAGCAGCGGTGGCTTGACCAACTTTTTGCTTCTTACAAATCTTGAGCGCCGGCTTTATTGTTAGTTTATATGCTTTTTCCATTACATATTAAAAACTCGGATTTTCTCACTTCTGGGTTTTGAAAACTCGGAAATTGGACATTTGGTTCAAAACTCTCAATATTAATTTTAATAAACTTGACTATTATTCATCAGAGAAAGAAGATCTTATTTGAGATATTCCTGTCATTCCAACTTGGAAATTGTATAAGCACTAAAGAATCTCCAAGTAATTTTTCCTAATCACTTAATTAATGAAATCCCTAACTGAAGCCAACAATAGACTTTTTCAACAAATTCTATTCCACATTCAGCTGCTTGATGAATATCAGTAATTGCATTGCTCATTTGTGTTAAGAAACACTGTACAACAAACTTTGTGTGTTTCAGTAAAAACTGTCCTACCTTTGTGTGCTTCAGTAAAAACTGTAAACATCACAAAGATAACTTTCCATTGCTTAAATACCCATTTTTAAATAGAATTTTCTGAAACATTTTCCTCTGACAAATTGCTGACTAACTAAATTCGCTATTGTTAAATTTTCACTTTTAATTTTTTGCTGTTTCTACCCAGTGCCAGCATTCTTCTCAATTTGAGCGAGATGCTCCCAAGTTTTTGAGACACATACTCCAGATCTCCATCTTTCAAAGGTATCACAATTTTTGTGAACATGTTGAATCCTGTAAAAAAAGTAGTATGTGCAGTGACACCATACTGTACAGGAGTCTCGTTCACATCTGGGAGCTTATTGCAAAATGCGCAGCGCATTTCTCCATCATTACATGATCCTGGACAATTGTGAAACATCCATACAATGCATCTATTTG
This sequence comes from Physocladia obscura, assembly GCA_027596945.1. Taxonomy (NCBI): domain Eukaryota; kingdom Fungi; phylum Chytridiomycota; class Chytridiomycetes; order Chytridiales; family Chytriomycetaceae; genus Physocladia; species Physocladia obscura. The sequence continues at coordinate 1,799 of JADGJH010000549.1, forward strand.
CACCAAAACAGAGAACCCCTGTTGCAAATACTGAGTGCAGCCATCCATTGTACATTGCATTTTGTGTTTCAGCATTATTTGGTTTTGGTCACAATAATTCTTGTTGTGAACAAATCCCCATTTTTTTTGAATGAGTGACTCTTTAGTGGTGATTTGGCAACTCCATTCTGCTTGTTCATCATGTGTCAGCCAAGAAATTTCAGCCTGAGGTAATTTTTGCAAACTTTTGAGCTATGCAGTTTTTCCATTCTGCGGTAGCCAGGGTATAGTTTGATGGAATTGCAAACTTGAAATAGAGGCTTTTGAAATCAGCAAGTCAGCATAGAAGCAAAGTAGCAATCCAAGAACACTCAACCCCCACTTTACTGAACTAAAACTAACAACATAATGTTGTTGAAAAATTGTCAATAGATTGTTGAAGGCTGGTTTGAAGAGTGATGTTGTGCTAATAAATGATCCTGCATCACCTTTAATGATTTTGCGCCATGCAGATGCATTCGGATTACCCAGAGCCTTTGTTGTCAAATTCTTTCAATGCTTGATGGTCATTCAAATATGTAAAACAACTGCAAGCTTCAGTTTCTGCACTTGTGCACATTTTTGAGGCATCGGAGCATTTTGTTTTGATACATTTTTGGAGCATTTATTTTGTTTCAAAGAAAATAGTGTGGAAACATTTCCATGTTTTTGTCAAATACTTTTTTGGAAGTCTTCGATAAATTTTTGTCATGACTGAACGCAAAGCAAATCCAGTCGAAAACAGGAAGAATCTGTGGGGCAAACTGCGGGAACCGCATTCACACGCACAAGTAGCCAGCATTTCTGTTGGACTCGGAGCGGCTATTGGACTCGGTGTTGGCGCGGCGATTTGGGCTTCCCAGGTTGGATTGAACAAGGAAAAGAATCCAAGCATTTCAATGATTCGATTTACTTTTTTACTGAATCAGTTAACTGTTTTATCTTCAGCCGTTCCGTTTGATTGGCCTATATATTGCGTTCTTGGGTCTGTTCCACTTTCTAGAGTATTTAACCACTGCCATGCACCGGCATGATGTCGGAATCAACTGTGAGTTAATTATGTGATGCATGTATATCTCGATATATATATGCATATTATTTAGTTCCGCAAAATTAGCTTTTGTTTTGGACCATTCCCCACAATACCATTTTGCCATGGCTTTTGGCTTTGTTGAATATTATATCGAAGCTTTTTTTTGGCCTGAATTCAAACAACTTGATTGGATTACTCTACCAGGTAAAGCTAAATTAATTTGATTAAATTTGGAAACAGCTTTCCGATTATTGTTGTTTTTCACCATTTTTTAAATTTTTATTCATATTTTATTTTCCAACCGCAGCTGTCGCTATTGTCCTATTCTTCCAAATTATAAGATCTCTAGCCATGGTTACTGCTGGTGCAAATTTCACGCATCTCATTGCATTCAAAAAAGAAGATAATCATGTGCTTGTAACTGACGGAATTTACAAGTAACGAAGTTTTATTTTTTTAATTTTTTTTTTCTAAAGGGATGCAGTTTTATTCACTTATTTTTATGTTGGACAGTTATTTACGCCATCCATCGTATACCGCCTTTTTTTATTGGGCACCACTACTTCAGCTTGGCATTTTAAAGAATCCTGTGGCTTTTGTTGGGTATCTGTTGGCGTTGCAGTTGTTTTTCAAAGGGCGAATAGCATTGGAAGAGCGGATTTTGATTCAGTTTTTTCCTGGCGAATATGAAGCTTATCGGAAACGGAGTTGGGTCCTAATTCCAGGTGTTTCTTGGTAAAAAAAACAAACAAAAAACAAACTAATATACAAAAACTTTGCCACAAGGTAATTTATTGAGTGTTATATTGCTTTCTGTTTTTCAGTGAAGCATTTATACAAGGAAAAATAATGGAAGGATTTGAACAGGCCTGTTATTCCTAGAAGAAAAAATACAGCAAGAGCAGACTGACGTTCCTTTGGCCAATTATTAGCAGGACGAGATTTACGCTCAAATCCACAAATTTTCTTTCCATTTTCTCCTTCAGTAATATCCCATTCATGGCAAGTACCATGTAAAGTTAATGACCATTCTACAAACTCATCTTCAGATTCAATTCTGATTTTGCTTTTCAGAATCTCCTTTTGCGTGTACACTTCCAGCGTCCAATTGCCAAGTGGACTCTCTCCCCAGTTATGAACTGTCATAAAAGTCCAAGGATCATAACCTTCATCGCTTAAATCGTATGGACGAGGCGTGGCAAGAAACGACTGAGTTCCAGCTGGGCTTGTGAGAACAATAGTTAAATGGCGTCTTGCAGGATGAATCAATTCTATTTGAACTTGCACATGTTCAAGCAAGCTCAAAGTGGCCGAATTACTGCGACCAGTAAGTCCATTGAGATCCTGTTGCGTGATCTGAACAACTGACCTGAAGGTTGGATCATTAAAGTCTGTACCGTGATTGAATTTGGGCACTCTGACTTGCACTTGTTGTGTTTTTTTATATTTGAGTTGCTGGCTTGGCAAGATTTTTGAATGTATAGATGCGTCAACAAGAGCGTTCGCATTCAATTTCCCGAAACCATACTTATGAGAAACCGGAAATCCAGCTCCGTTGATATTCCAACCAGTGTCTTTACTGTCAGTAATATCACTATTTTTTACAATCAAGTCTTGAATATCACGCCAACCAAGTTGTGGTCTGTGAGTTTCGGTTAGACTTTCATGTGTTCATCAAAAAGCACTAGCCTCACTGAAAGCATTAGGGCAATAATTCCTGATGCGATTGGTGCCGTGGCTGATGTTCCAGAATGAACTCCCGTACATGTACCGTTGATATCAGTGGTCCACTAATAAAATTTTTTTAGCATAAAAAAGGATAATGAAAATATCTCACTATTCCAGCACCGGCGCCGCTACTATACGTAACGGCTAAATGTGCACTGCAGAGTTCGCCATACGATGGCATATTGCCTTTGTGATTAATTGCACCAATAGCAACAGTATACACGCTATTTGCATAACCATCAAAGTTACAATTATCTCCTTCTAAGCCACCATTTCCACTTGCAAAAACAAAAATAGATCCACGACCAGCACGTCCTTTTAAAACACCAGCCTCCAAAGCAAGAGTAGCGAGAGGACCGGGCCCATCGAGACTGGCACCGTCATCATCGGGGCCCCAGCTGCTGCTATAAATGTGGTTAATTTGTGGTGCGTGGTTTAAGGCGCGGGCTTCGGCAGCATCAGTGTTTGTGGTTGCTGCAGAATTGATAGCGTAATTGGAGTTTGAGCTCGCGTTTGGGCTTGAGAGTAACCGCAGCCCAGCGACACGAGCCCCGAACGCAACTCCCACGCCACAAACACCATTATCTGCTGCTGCCGCTACTTGACCAGCGCATCGCGTGCCATGTACATCGTCTGTGCCAGCATCAGGTCTTACATCTCCGCTATGTCCGGCAAAATCAAAACTGGATCCACCGCTCCAGACCTCTCCTGAAAGATCTGGATGTAAGTAGTCGACACCATCGTCTAAAATTGCCACAGTCACGCCACTACCATTGATTCCTTTTCGCCAAACCTTGAAGTTTTTGGTTAAGTGTTTTTTTGTTTTATTATTTTTATTAAAAGTTTGTACTCAACTGGGACCACGTTAATGTCATTTCCTTTAATACGCCCTTCGTTGCCATCGTTGAACTGATCATAATTGAAATGATGAGATATTTTCGTAGTTTATTGGAATTTGTAGGGGTAATTGAAACTCGAAATGACAAGTAAAAAATAATAGGAGTAAATAAAAATAATCAGAGAATTTTCGATACCAAGTTCCATTGTCTTGCAAAATGTGGATCATTGAAACCCATCACATTGCTTGGTGGTTTGACTTGTTGCACTTCTTGCTGTTGCTTGTCATCACGATTCTGTAAAACCGATAATGGTGCAATCTGATGCTTTACTTTCCCAAATGAACCGCGATTCCGACGATGGCCACTATTTCGGTTATTTCTTCTGCTGTTACTTTCGCGTTCTGTTGGCAATGGAAACGATGGCGTTTCGGCTTCAGAGTCATCAGCGTCAATACTAACTTCCTTCCGTCTATATCGTTTTTTGCGAGCTTGTGCAGCACCGGAAACGACTTCAACACTGATTTTTTGATTTTCAAAATAGTCTTGTGCACTTTTTTTAAACCAGTCAGTAGTGGAGGAAACGGCATTGGAGGTATACAAAAATGTGCCATCAACTATTCCGACTTGACCAAGAAACTTGAGCTCCGGATGTATTGTTGCAAATGACTGTGCAAGAGTAGCTAGATAGGGCTCTGGTGTCAATATAACGCTGTTTTTTCCCTTGAGTGTCAAAACCCACTGTGTTTCAGCTGAACCTAATGTCGTCTGTGCGGATATATCAGAGTTGACTGCTATTGAAGAAACCAGCGAATTCATGCACATCCACAATAGAATTGCCGGGTATGTATTAAAGTTGTTCATTGATTCTTATTTGTTCTTTTTGTTTTTGTTTGACAATATAAGATTAAAAACTGACATTTAACTGGATTTTTTTGTTGCTGGAAGTGATGGAATACGTGCAAATTATATCTGATTGGTGATTCTATTTTTTTGAAATTTTTTTTTGCTGGATATTGATTGGTGTGATTTATTAATTTGTCAAATTTTTCCATTCGCTTTGGCAAGATCTCTGAGCATCGCTATCGTTGCGTCCTCTCTTGCTTTGAAGTCTTGCACACGAGAATCGAATTGATCTCGTTGTTGGGGCAGATTTCTCCTCTGCTCATACCTCTCCTTTCTTAGTTTTTCTCGTGCCAATCTGCCAAAATGTAAATAAAAATTAACTAAATAAATTAAATGAAAAAAGGCTTACAGGTCCTTGAATGAATCTCCGCCACCCATAAGATCCGACTCTTTGAAAGCAATCTCTGTGTCGCGTTCTTGTTTATGAAAGGAATTTATGGATTTCTTCTTTTCTAACTGTGCTTCGCGTCCAGTCGCTTTTGGAACAAGTTCTTCCAAATCTTCCTTCCGCTTCGATTCAAATGATTTTATTTCTTTTTTTTTGAGTGCTGCATGGTAACGGGCGCGATCTTCGTCATCCATATCTTCATCCTTGCGACTCATATTCATATTGCGTGATCGGGGTGCGACAGATGGACCCGCAGGTGAAGGACCCCAGGATTTAGAATCAGTTTTTTCTTTATCTTTATCTTTTGATGAAAGACCCAACTCAAGGCCATCTTTTGATGTAGTCATAAAGTGGATGGAGTCTTTGGCCTCTTCCAGTTTCACTTCATCGTCGCGCGAAACTTTAAAATTCCAGCGATGCTTTGATCTTTCGTTTGAATTAACATCGGTTGTTGAAATGCCGGCATAGAATTTAGGATCCAACGAGCCTCTGCGAAAACAATATTATTTGAAAACTCCAGGAATAACATATAACAAACCGATTCCACTTCTTGACAAACTTTGAAAATAGTTCATGTGATTCTTCGGACAATAAGTTGCTAAGAAACAACTTCTTTTTTTCGCGCAGCCAAACGATAAACTCTGCGCTCTTTTCGTAAAAATGATCTGATGTGATTGGGTTTGAAACCACTGGAGAATCCGAGTCTTCTGAGTCAAAATCCTTTGACAGTTTTTTATCTTTTTTGGTCTTCTTGCTTTTGTGTTTGTGTTTGCGTTCGATGTTGTCGTTATCACTTTCGTTGTCGTTGCGTTTGCCCATTGATTTTTTTTTTGTTTTGCCAAGTTTTGTTGATACCAATAACAATAAATGCCTATCGATAGCAGACGGAATCGCGTTCGCAGCGCGAAATTTCCACACGTATCGGTATCAGCAGCGCAAACAGAAAATAATTGCTCCTTCCAGCCTCCAGACTTAAATATTACAGTGCGATCCGAAGCTGGAATATATTCGTTCGGATACTCTTCTCTCTCCGAATACTGGGCGGTAAAGTGAGTAACTGTCTTGCAATTCTTGGTTTCAATATATTTCATGAAAATTTAGCGCGAAAGCTATTTATGCATTATTTTATTGGATTGCTATGACTTTCATTAATGCCACATTTTGTGAGTGTTTTATACATGTCCAATTGTTTTAATCATTTACATCAATCATTTTAAACTTCAGCTTTTCCTATTGAATTCATGTATTTTACTTTCCATGTACTCCAAGTCTTGGGCAACTTGTATAAAACGAACCGAAATTTCTTCATTTTTCTCTGTTCCCTGACAATTATCCTCGACTATTTCTTGTCAACAAAAACATCAGTCAAAGCAATCATTCTTCTAACAACAGCTCTAATACAACTAATAATCGCTGTTACTACGATGCAAAAATGTAATCTCTTAACGCCAAGCATTGAAGCAACCATGGGCAACATTATCTTCATTTTCATAACGGCACTCCGATTTGTTCTCTTTGATATTTCGCCAGTAACAAACTGGGATTCTTTCTCATTTTTTTTTGCCGACAATATTTATCTGCAACAATCGCTTGCAACTGATATTCCACTTCTGCCTTCTGCCACAGTGGTTAAAGCTCCCAGCGAGTATTTTCGAGTCGTCTTCACAAGCGTAATCGGATATATTCTCCAGCCACTTGCAATTCATTGTTGTTCCAGTGCACTAGTATTTATTTTCTGGTCTCTGACTGCATCGCTTGTTCGTAATGCTGATGTGGTCTACAAGTTTTTTGGCTGCATTAAACCAGTTGCACCACGCATTGCTATCGAAGAGGTTGGTGGATCTCGAATTCGAATATCATGGGCTGTAACACATGGTGGAACGGATATTGGAAATAAAGGCAAAAAAAGGCGTGTGATCGCTGGAAATAGTGCGCGGATGAATATGGATGAATCAATACTATTTTCAGCAAATAAAATAAAACAAATACGGGTTTATAGCAGTCAAGACGGAGAAACTGCTAGTGGCAAGGACAAAGAAGGAAACGAAAGTAAGGATCCACCAGTAATTGCACCAACGAGGAAGTTTTTAGTTGAATTGGATGGTGCTATTGTTGGAGAAACAGGAAAGGTTGAAACTTGCGTTGATTTGAAGGGATTGCAAGGTAATACTGTATATAACATCCGCGTTTGGGCAGTTGCTGCAAAAAATATGAAATCTGCATCAAAAATGGTTCGCGTAAAGACTTTACCAAGCAAAGTCGATATGTTAGGTGAATCCTTGAACTTTTTTTTAAAATAAATTTTTTTGTGAACTCAAATTCCAAAAATGCCAGACACTCTCCACAAATCAACTTCAGTTCAAACAGTGGAAATCTCGCCAGCAGAATTAGAATCAAAAGACAAAAACGAAGATACAATTGATTGTGTTAGATCCAAAGAAAAACTGGCAAAAGAAGCTCAAAAAGCAGACGAACAAGTAAAACTTGCAGAATTGGAAGAAGAAATTCGTGCAAATGCCGAAATTGAAAGACTTCAAGCTGCAATTGAAGCAATTCATACTCTCCAGGCTGAATTTGAAAAAACTGCACAAAATACAGCAGATGAACACATTTTTCGAATGCAGGCAATGGAAAATGAGTTGGCAAAATTGAGGGCTGAACGAAAAGCAACAGAGCCTAAAAGACTTGCAATGAAATTAGAACTTAAACGGCTGGAGGAAATGAAGCGCAGTAGTGAAAGCAAACGAAACAAAGTTGAAATCTCTTTGAGTCTCGCGAAAGCTGAACTAGAGCATACAAAACAAGAAACCATAAATTGTGAAAAGGAAATTGAAGAACTCAAAGGAGATATAAAGCGGACTGAGATCAAAGCCAAACAAGAAGAAGTATCATTTGAAAAAAAAAGAACAGAATTGGAAAATGCCACTTCGACACTTAAAGAAGAATTGAAAGCCTTGAATATTCTCCGTACGAAAGCTAAAAAGACTGAAGAAAATGTTCGCAATCAAATCCGAATCAAAGAAGCTGTAATTGAAGGAATCGAAAAAGAGACTCTTCTCATTGGAAAACAAAATTATGGGAGGGATGATTTTGAAGAACGCGACAGGGCTCTGACGGAAGATTTAAAAATTTGGCAGGAAATCCATGACAAGCTGCAATCAGAGCATGGAAGATTTAAGACGGAATTGAAAGAAGAAAAAAGAGTCAAAGAAGTTTTACTCCAAGAGCTTTCGAGGGCCAAATCTCGACTTTCACGCGCGACTGCAATATTTCACTCACAAAATAATAATAATGCCCTGCCAAAGTCAAAAATTCGCCTGCTCCAGCCACAGCCTACATTTTTGGAAAATTCTGGACAAAATGTGCCGCAAATACAAACTCAATTGCAGAAAGCTCAAGTAATACAAAGCCAGCAATCAAGATCATTATTGGATTTTAAACCCACAAACATTCACCATATTCCTTCTTTTGATCTAACGACACCGCATTTGCTGCCAAATTCTACAATTGGAGCAAATTTGACGTCACCACTGGTTTCTCAGCAACATTCGCCAAAGGAACCACAAGGTAATAAGA
>JADGJH010000550.1:0-17060 GCA_027596945.1 Physocladia obscura
GAAATCTTTCATTGTTTATTTTCTCATAATGCAATCCAACTATGTGTTTTGCATCACCTAGATCTTTAATTTCAAATATCTTTTTCATTACATTCTTTAATTCTTCAAGTGATTGTTTGTCTGAAGACATGAATAGAAATCATCCACATATACTAAAACAAAAACTTTTCTTTCTGAATCATATTTGTGAAACAAACACAAATCCTTTTGACTCTGAATAGTATCATTTTCTTTTAAATAGTTTGTCAGGACATCATTCCATTCTTTTGCAGATTGATGTAGTCCATATACAGATCAATAAATCTCACAAACAAGACTTTCACCTTTTTCATCAAATTGTGGAAATCCATCTGGACTAACCAGAAAGTTTCTTTCTTTAAGATCTCCATATAAGAATGCTACAGACACATCAAGCTGTGTTATGTACTGATCATGAAGTTCAGCCATAGCTACCATCATTCTCAATGATTCCTTCCTAATAACAGGAGCATATGTTTCTGTATAATTTTCCCCTTCTATTTGACCACTGCCCGCAGCAACTAGTTTTGCTTTGAACTTTATCAAATTTCCTTTTTCAAGTCCAATTTATAATCAAAAACCCATTTTGATCATAATAGTTTCTTTTCTTTTGGAATTTCTGATCTTCTAATATGACCAAAATTATTTCTTTCATGATGTGAATTTATTTCTGCTTTCATGGCTTCAAGCCATTTTAACCACATTTTTGATTTCTTTGCTTCTTTTATTGATTTGAGAACAGTTCTAAATCATCAATCTTTATTGGACTGTCTAGGAAAGGATTGGCATCTTTGAAAGGTTTAATTACTTTCATTATGGCTTTCTGTATTTCTGGTCTAATCACAATATCTTCAAGAAAAGTGCTTATTCTAAGCATATTTCTTTTCTTCACTTTGTGATTTATTCTTTTCTCAAGCTTCTTTCTGAAACTTAAGTTATTTGGTGAGTTTTCTTCAACTTGACATTGAATCTCTTTTCTGAGATTTTCCAGTATATTTTCTTCTCCTCTCAACTTTAGACATTTGGCAATTCCCCATTTGTCTAAGTCTTCATTTAAGTCTTCAAGATTCACTCAATTCTATTCATTTTATCTTTTTGGTAGATCTGAAGATTCATTTTCTTCTAATTCAAGTTCTGAATCATTTATTGTTTCTATTTCAGATACATTGTCTCCTTCATCTGAATCTATAGGTATGATTATCTCTGGAATTTATTCTATCAGATCTTCAATGGTTTCATTGATTGTTTCTTCTGATAATAGATCTTTTTCAATTAATGGTTCAATTCCTTTATCTGTAAGAGAGAGAACTTTCATCTTCATTCATTCCCTGAATTGAAACATTTGTTGAATTTCTGGGTCTTAAATTGTATCTTATTATTGGATTTGGTTCATTTATATCTTCTAACACCTCCTCCATTTCAGTTTCTTCATTTTTCCATATATTATCCACTTCAGTCTGTGTAATAAGTGGATGTATTGGTTTATAATGGTCCATTGGATCTGTAAAGTTTTCCAAAGTTCCATTTATTCTTCTTACTAATCCAGGGAATCTGTCTCTAAGTGGCAATACATGAAAATTATGTGTCACTCTTCTGGATTCTAAATCATATGCTACATAAATGGAATTTCCTTTCATACCAAGGAAGATGCCTGCATACATCTATGTGACCAAGCATTTTCTCTTTTATCAGGGTCTTGATAAATTATCACCTGACATGCCCATGGTAATTCTTTAGTTAATTCCTGTGGTTTTCCTTCCCACAAATAGTCTGGAGAATACTTTCCAGTATTTAGGAAACCAGCCTGTTTATGTATATATTTGTTTCTTACTCTAATAAAATATTGAATTGCATATTTTATCATTTTCTTTGGTAACCTTGCATGAATTAGCATGGTTATCATGAATCTTTTACTATTCTTATTAATCTTTCTACTAAGCCATTCATTTCTTTTGTATATGGTGGACTTTGTTCCATAATTAGAGAAATTTTTCTTTGGTTTGATCTTTTAAAGTTTTCTTTCAGTTGGGAATTCTGAGCCTTCATCAGCTCTCAAGTTTTCAACTTGAAAATTGTGTTTTTTCCCATGTTAATATTTCTTCTGTGATTTTTTCTACCAAATCACCTTTAGAATGTGAGAAAACAGCAGAAGCTTTTCTTGACCGTTTATCTATAATAAAGGCTACCCATAATTCTCTTTCAAATGATTCCTATAACACGTTTTATTCTTAATTCTAATAGAATCAGCACAACTTGCAAATATTAATAATGAAATGCATATTTCACAGAATATTCTTCAAGACCAGGGCTTAAAGGTGACCTGTCTCAGGCAGGATGCTTGGACTTTGATTGCTTGGATTGAATCAATGGAAGTGAAAATCACAACTTATTCAAATATCATACCAGAAATTGAACAAGCATGTGGACCCATTACAAATTTAGGATACTTTTTTCAGTCACAAACACAGCAGTAAAATGATGTTGATCATGAAGAATAAAAATAATTTTAATTTGCCAAAACTTTATTTTTCATTCACGCTTGATTGGAATGAAATCCCATAATCTCTTGCTCCTCATCACCAAATTTTTCTGATCTTGCATCAAAATCACCAGTGACTTTATAACTGCAGTGGTAAAAATTTTGTTGAAGTTGTAGTTTAAGAAAAGACTCATTATTTTTGTCACAAACATAGACAGGGATGGCTCCTTTCCCTCTTCATAATGCTTCTTGAATTTCTGCTTGATCATTCCAAAAAAGTATTTGATTGGATTGAGGAACAGACAATAAGCAGGTGGAAAAATAACAATAATTCCAAATGAGTGAAGAGTGTGGACAAGGTTCAAATCTGTGTGTATTTTAGCTCTATCCATTATCCATATTGAGCAGTTTTCAGGATACTGCCTGATTTTGCTATTGTATTCAGCCAACCATATACAGCAATGCAGAAATGAATTGTGATTGAATGTTTCTTCTGTTTCAAAATAATCAACAACCCAACAAACTGAAAGAGAAGCAAAATATGAGACTCTTGGCTTTTGAATAAACTTGCCCCAATAAACTAGCTTTTCAGTGCAAAGACCATATCCTCAGTTTTGCAACATTCTGCAATTGTCAAATGATACTTTGTTGAGAAACATGAGGTTCAATTTGCACCAGTCAATTGAGTTCAATTCCATTGCATATTGAATCATATCATCCATCTGTATTTGTAGTGCGTGCTTTTCCAGCACTTCATATTGTTGAATCCTGTAAACTCAGATTCGCTTGAACTAGTGGAATTGGCACAGTAAAGTATAAGTTAGTTTTAGAATCTTATTATTTTATTTCCAAGAATAGAACAATGATTTAAAATGCCCAATTCCATGCCTCAAATTAAAACTTCTGTGTCTCATTTCTAATGCCTCAATATTGATTAAAAACCAACTTCTTAGAAAAAGAAAATTGTTCAAAATGTAAAAGACAAAGTTAGAACATTTGCCATGAATGAAATAATATTTTTTTCACAGTCATCTAATAAATAATACTTCTATTTCCAATTATTTAACATCTATTCAGCTTGTATAACACATTTTATTTCTTAAATCCAACATATATGTGTCTCCATTTTCATGTAAAATTTACCAAATAGTCAAGTTAGTGATTGGCATTACAAAATGGGTCATGAATTGTGTTAGAATTGTTTTATGTTCTCTGTGTTGTGTGTTCAATAAAGAAAAGATGGGAAAGATTTTTAAGAGAAAAAAACCTTGACAATCACATGCCCCATGTCCCTGGGTTTTCATAAGCCATTACCTAGAATTTAGACATTACAGGCTTAACTTTCCTATGGATCAAACTTACCTAACGATTATCACAAATTGTTCTTGACACTCTTCCAAGAATGCTGTTGGCCAGGGACAATTAAAGTTTACAATCCAGGTTCTATGCATGTCTTTGAAAGTTCTTTCTTGCTTATGGGTTGCTCTTGAAACCCCTCTATCGTTCCTGTATTGAGTAACCCATCTGTGAATGGTAGGTATGGACTTACCAAAGATAGTTGCAAGCTTCATCACACTTTTTTCCTGAAAGAAGCATCCATATAAGCAATGAATCCAGATTCCTTCATAAGCTTGGCTGTGCAAAACAATCTGTTGTGACATTTGCAATGATTCTTTTTTTGGATGAAACTTTTAATCGCACATTTTTCATTTCCGAAAACAACAAAAAAAACAAGAATAATAATTAACATTTATTTAACAGATAATGGAACAAAACTTGCAAGTGTTGTAGAGGAGGAAACAGTCTCAATCACGCCGTCCATGGGCACAACTCCATCCATACAAACCATCGCCGGTTCTCGAAATCCTTGCAACACCAAAACCTCCCAAATCCTCGCATCGCGATTAAACTCTGCTGGCAAATCCCGTTCAAAAAAGTTCATTCCAAGGTAAACAATACGCAAATTTGCCAGTATTCCAAGACCAGCGGGTAAAGTTCCAGACAGCATGTTGGTTTCCAGATACAAACTCTTAAGTTGCGTGCAGTGCTGGATAGAACCTGGGATAGGGCCCGTTAGATTATTGTTGTTAAGGTAGAGCGATAGCAGGCTGCTGAGACCGCCCAAAGATGGCGGAATTTGGCCAGATAGATTGTTGTGGTGCAAAAATAATTCTTTCAAGCACGTAAGACGGCCAATATCTGCTGGGATGGTTCCAGACAAATTGTTTGCGTGTAAATGCAGGTACTGGAGATTTGCGAGACGGCAAATTTCATTTGGGATGTTTCCAGAAAGCTTGTTTTCATTAAGAATAAGATGCGTGAGGTTCGAGAGGCTGCCAATGGCCGCAGGGATAGAACTATGAACGCAAAGAAAAATGTGAGTTGAAATTAAAGGTCGAATTGAGAACCAACAAAACCAGAATAATACGCACCCAGTATATGCCTTCCACCCAATGTCAAGACGTGTCAAACGGTGGAGATAAGTTGCGTAACAGTCGGCGTAGGACGCAGGCCACAAAAACCACCACCGATGCTTGCTATTATTGTTGCTATTGTTGTTAATGCTATTGATGCTGTTGTTAATGCTGGTATTGATGTTACTATTATTTTTGCGGAATCTTTTAGTGCTGCTGATGCTGATGTTGTCGATATTGGTGTTGTCAATATTGATGCTGTCAAAGCTGCGCAGATTGAGCCAGGCAAAGTGGCGGGCGGCTAAACACGCGCAGATACGGCGGCATACACGCTTGTATTTAAGTACTGCACGCGGATCAACCAGCGCAAAGATTTGCTGCACAACTTCGGTCGGCAGCTGCAGCAGGGTCAAATCAAGAAGTTTGGCGTCCATATTGATCGCGTTGTCCAGTGAAGAACCGTAGTGTTTGCTAGTGCTTGCTGCTTTGCATTCTTCTTCTTCATTTTCATCTTCTTGCTCCGCTACTTGTGCATCACCGGATACAGTTTCTATGGTATCAAGTTGCTTCTCCGGTGGCGCCATTGAATTCGCGTTTGGTTTTTTCAACAAACGTTACTTCCGATTTCTTCCGCATCTCTTGATTCTTTATTCCTGCGCCGAAAACGGGTTTCGGAATTCGGCAATCTCCATCGGAACCAAACAACATATCACAGCAATAAGGAATGATTCATTCATTTTTAATTCATTTTATAATTATTAGAAAGAACTCTCAAAAGTCGCAGAATTTCATTTTGATTTTTTTCCAACCGTTCCAATCGAGAATCCACTATTTTTTTGAACTCTTGAAATTCAGAACCCTCCACGTTCAGAACTTCCTTTACCAATATATTATTTGACATCTTTTCGTGCCCAGGAAGGGTCAGAATTCCGGTTGCTGTAATTTCAAATTCACTACTGCCTTCTTCATCATCCACATCAGGCAAACCTGTGGTTGTTCCGATACCGCCAGCCAAGCCACCAAATAGTCGATTATTCTGCCCAAAAATTTGCAATCGCATAGTGTTAACTTGCTGAGAAATTTGATTCGCCGTTCTTATATCTCCGTCTAAAACTGAAGCTTCCAAATGGCTTCGCATAAACTCCACAACTTTCACTTCTACATTCATGGTTGGCGTAGACGTAAATCCGGTCACGCTTTTTGACTTTTTGCCTGGTAACAAGCATTCAGTAGCGACTAACGTTACAAGTTGAGATTTTTTCTCATTATCATCATCACAACATTGAATTAAAGAGGCCCCCATTAAGAAATGATTCGGTTCTAATCGAAGTACTTGTGTCGGCTTGGGATGAATAAGAAACGAAGGCAACAGAAAATCATGAACAAAAATTACGCCGACCGATAAATTCGCGACTATAATGGAACTGTAAACTTCCTTTTTTGTAATAATTCATGTTAGTAATAAGAAAACTTATTATGTAAAACAAACATCAAACAGTAAAATATCTGGCATTATAATTGGCAATTCTACTCGCGAAATTTCTTGAACAGAACTTGAATTAATCCGAAATAACATTAAAGTAGAAGACGCAAATTTTTGAACAATTGCTGCTGTGGGTATTCCGAAATTCATGTTGAAATGAGATGTCGGTTTTTGGCTGGAAATATCCAAGAAATCGGATTCAAAACTTTGCCATCCACGTTGACCCGTAATGTCATAATCAGTAATTATATTGGATTCAAGCATATCGAATGTGACAACTAAAAAATCTTGATCAGACGGATTCGTATCCCCAAGATTTTTATGCTCATGTTTCTGAATGATTGAAGGAGCGACAAACAAAGCAGCGCGAACATTAAGCTTTGAAGGCACTACATAATCAGTTGAATCAATCAGTAGGAAATCGGAGCTGAAAGATAGAATTCGCAGCTTTCCGTTTGTCAATAAACATAATCGTGTGCCATCAATCGTCCAAACACATTTTTGAAGATTCGAAAACGATTGAACATGCAACTCATTCGCCATTTTCGAACGAAGATCTACGCGAAACATTCTGACATGATCGATGAAAGAAACCTGTTTAGATTCACATTTAATAGAATAACTATTTAAACAAGAAAAAACAATGTACAAACTGCAAAGATTTGAGTCCAACTTGTGCTCCAGACAATCGATGCGCGTAAAGATAGCGGTAATGTTGAAAGCGAAGAGTTTACGTTCACAATAATTGGTTTTGATGGAATCGTACAGGTCAAGCAAAATAGATGTATCGACGTTGGAAACAGTACTGCAAGCAAATGACCAGTGCAGTTCAGCTGCGCATCCAGTGGCTCACTGTATAAATATTAATAATGTGCTTAAGAGGACTTTTTGCTGATGAAACAATACGAACGTGTCAAGTGCGAATTCAATTGAGGACATTTTTTCAGGCCCGACTAGTACTTTCTTCCCGATGATAGCAACTGTTTGGGTCTTGCGAGATGTTATCCGGCCACTACCGCGCCTTGTTCTGCGAATGCAGGCTAGTTGTGTTTCTGCTGTGTTTGACACACGCCACATAGCAGTGTTTTTTTTTCCTCAGTTTTTTTTGTTTTTAAATACTCACTCACGCAGTCATAAAAAAAAGGCAAATAAATACAGCTAATAATCCAACAAATTTGTTAGAATCTGTGCCGCTAGTTGAGAAAGGTTTTACTCCAACAGATGCGGTTATAGTTGCGGTTACAGCCAAGCTTCTTGTTACAGTTTCCGTTGCCTTAACTCCGAAAGAAACTGTCCCGTTACAAGAATAGACCAGTTGATCTGAACCTTTTAAATTTGAACTGATTCCTTGCACATAACCATTCCACCAATTCAGATCAGCAGTATTATTTGTCACTCTCCAGTCTTGAATTGCAGGCGTGCCTATTTTATGTGTATACGATTTTTATACGTCAGTAAATATTAAAAAAAACAAGGTGACACTGACCATCCAAAGCAAGCGGTTTTATTTCCTCAAATTGAACTGCAAATCGGAATTTCGTGAGATTTGTGTAAGAATTTTCGCTGAAGATTTGGCTCCACCATCCTTGTTTGACTTCCGTTTCCGACACGGCGCCAGATAAGTTGGCCCATGCTGCAATCCATGGTGACCCGCTTTCTGGAAGCATCAACGGCTTGTTGTGTGCTATGCTGAACATTTGGTAAAAGTTATGCACAGCTAGCCACGCTGGGTCACTACTTCCACTAGGATCATTGACACCAGTTAGTTGCTCAATAAAGATATTAGCAGGAACTTCGCAGTCGTTGTAGCATAATGGATAGTAATAAAGCGAAATTCCGACCCAATCAACAACATCGTCTCCAGGATAAAACGGTGTGTAGGGATCGTCCATACCATCAATAACACCATCGTGGTTGGTGTCAAGAACATCAAAGTCTAGGCCGCCTTTGCTTGGACTTTCACGAGCACCGCCACCAACGAATGGATAAGTAATTCCGATATTTGGTGCCCAAACCATGGCTGCAGGTGTGCAAAAGTACATAAAAACAAAGAAAAGAAGAAAAGAAGAAAAGCTATAATACCTGTCATGTTTGTATACAGTCGGATTATTCCAGCAAACTGACGAAAACTTGCAATATAGAGTGTTGGTGCATTTCCCCAAGGATACCTGCGTCATGAAAGATTTAATTGGAATTTTTTATGATGAAATTACCAATCGCCATTCATTTCATGTCCATATCTCAGAAAAATTGGCACACCGTACTGCTCATTGACATTCTGGCATTTCGCTGCAAACGCTTCCATCATGAAAATGGTAATTTCGCTAACATTTGCCGTTTGCGGGTTCAAAGAAAGCTCCAACATCCCACCAACCTGCAATCAAATATTTATTAGCGTCTAAATTGAGTTCAATTTCAGGAAACTCACCCGACCAACTTCGGACCCATACCAATTGAGCATATTGACATCAAAGCCGGTTCCGTTAAACAATCCCGGAGTAATGTCAAGCCAAGCGTTGTACACGGCGGGAACGTAGCTTGATTGAATCATTTTTGTCGCACTAATAATAGGCGTTTCGTAGCTCCAATCAAGCGACATACCCAGCATCATCGCGCCGTTGAGATTCGGTTCCAAACGCGCTAAACCTGAAGAAGAAGAGTATGCGCATGACGGGAGAGGAGAACCGCTGGAATCGAGAATCTGGACTGGCGGGGCAAGACTGAACTTTGCTGACATGTAATTTCGGCTTAGGTTTTTGAATAATTTTATTCTTTCTTTTCTCGAAGCTTTCCCACTTCCATTATTGGAATGAATTACTCAAATTATTTCGTAGGAGGATTCATAAAACTTCTGTTGTCCAAAGCATATTCGATGAGAATATCCTGGAATAAAGCGAACAGAGAAAATAATTAAGACTTTTTTCACTAGTAATTTTAAAATTACTTCATTCAATTTACTGAATGACATATTTGATACCTCGCTTTTCATGTTGGAAAATTATTTTTTTTTGGACTTTCGAAACTAGTTATTAAAAAAAAGAATTTTAAGGTAAGGTTGATATTGCTAGTAATAACTTCTTAAGCGTTCTTGCATATGTATATTTTCGTTACTGTGGCATTGTGAGTGCAGTTGAAATTTTTTTTTTTAAGGTGCTTGGTAAGCTGACTCACTGTGTTTCAAGCCCATGAGTTGTGAACCCCTTTTCTGCCGGCCATGTGTTCTCCGATTTAGTGACTCACAATTACAATTCGAAGCATTATAAAAGGAATACGCAAGGTCATTGGTTGGCATTCATTAACAAAGAAAAAAAAAGAAAAGAACACATAAGCAATGGTTGCTACCACCACTCCAACTGTCCCACGCAAAGCTTATCTTGTCGGCGGTGGAATTGCGTCTCTGTCGTCTGCGACGTATCTTATCCGTCACGTGAAAATGGAACCACAAGACATAACGATTTTTGAAAACCTGGCTGTCACTGGCGGTTCAATGGACGCTTCTGGTGAATCCAAGAAAGGATACTTGATGCGTGGAGGTCGCATGTTTGACAGAGGTTCCTTGCAAAAAACCTACTTAATTATTAGAAACCATCTGTATTTAAATTTATTTACTTTTTGTCCACAGAAGTTTACACATGCCTCTATGACCTTCTTTCAGAAATTCCATCCCTTTTGAACGCAGGTAAAACCTGCAAAGAAGACATTGAATCTTTTTCGGCGCAGTACCCGACAAACTCTCAAGCACGTTTGATTGAAGAGAACTGCGTAATTGCCGACCCGAAGAGCTACGGTGTCAGTGTTTTGGACAATGCGCGTTTTGGAGAATTAATTCTCGCGCCCGAGGACCTTATTCAAGGCAAAGGAATCAACGATCATTTCACACCTGCGTTCTTTGAATCGAATTTCTGGTATTGTATGCGGTCGACATTTGCTTTTCAGCCGTGGCATTCGCTTATCGAGTTTAAGCGGTATTGTTTGCGGTTTATGCATGAAGTTCCGAAGCTTCACGATCTAAGCGGTGTTTGGAGAAGCCCTTACAACCAGTATGACTCGATTATTGCGCCTGTCACTAAGTGGTTGAAGGAACAGGGCGTGCAGTTTGAATTTAATACTGAAGTGACTAGTCTTGATTTTGATGTGACGGATGACGCGAGGTTTGTAGTAACTTTTTTTTTTGAGAACTAACAGGAAAATAAATCAGATCTGTCTATCGTATTAACTTAAAACGCAAAGACGTACAAGAAACCATTGAAACATCCAAATCTGACATTGTATTCGTCACGCTCGGGTCCTTGACAGCCGCGTCCACAATTGGCTCCACAACAAGCCCAGCACCACAAGTTATTCAAGCTGAAGCCGAACAAGACCCAACATGGGCACTTTGGAAAGACATTGCGAAGAGACAGCCCGATTTCGGAAGACCTGAAGTGTTTTACAAGGATGTCGATGCGTCGAAATTTGAATCGTTTTCAGTCACTTGTTATGACAATGTCTTTTTCAAGCGGTATATTGAGTGGAGCAAGAATGAGCCTGGCACTGGTGCGTTAGTTACGTTTAAGCATTCGAAATGGGGCATGTCGATTGTTGTTCCGCATCAGCCGCATTTTGCGAACCAGCCAGAGGATGTGAA
This sequence comes from Physocladia obscura, assembly GCA_027596945.1. Taxonomy (NCBI): domain Eukaryota; kingdom Fungi; phylum Chytridiomycota; class Chytridiomycetes; order Chytridiales; family Chytriomycetaceae; genus Physocladia; species Physocladia obscura. The sequence continues at coordinate 11,022 of JADGJH010000550.1, forward strand.
GGTGTTTTGGGGGTATGGATTGGTGAGTTCAAAAAAAAAAATTAAAAAAAAATTCTTGTATATCAACTCACATTTCTCTTCAACAGTTCCCAGACGAAGAAGGGAACTTTATCAAGAAGTCAATGAAAGACTGCACTGGCGCCGAAATTCTCACAGAACTGCTGCACATGCTCGCCTTTGAATCAGACATGGAAGCAATCTTGGCTTCCGCAGTCTGCATCCCGGCATTGCTCCCGTATACAATGGCGCAGTTTGTAAAACGCAAAACCGGAGATCGTCCGCTCGTTGTTCCCAAGAATTCAGTCAATTTCGCATTTTTGGGACAATTTGTTGAGGTTCCCAGCGACACTGTGTTTACTGTCGAATATTCGGTGCGGTGCGCGCAAACTGCAGTGTTTAAGTTGTGCCATCTTGATAGGGAGGTCACACCCATTTATAAGGGGTGGAAAGATCCAAATGTTTTGGTTTCGGCCGTTAAAGCAATGCTGTCTTGAGAAAAAAAAAAAAACAACGAATAAACAGTAATGCATTTTATATTAACCTGTATGTATTGATTGAAATGTGATACAATAATCAAAAACTACGATTCGTCTTCAACAAAAACGCTCTGTCATTATGCCTCTAGCGCTTTGTCTAATACTATTGCGATGCCTAGGGCGCGAATCTGCTGCAACTTCTTTTTCATTTTGTACGCCTCGATTCTTCTTCTTGTCCATTTATTCTGGCTTCTGACAAATTTATATGGTTGCAGTCGTTTTATCAACAACCTGAATATTTCAAAATGTTCCACAGCTAACTTTTTTTATGAAAAAGGTCAAACAAAAAATTTCCAAAACTAAAACTTTTTATATTGTGAGTTTTGCACCAAATATTCAACTGCAAATTTTCATATTCCACGCAATTTCAATTCTGCGCAAATTCCACCGCACTTCCAATGCCATACAAATTCACCCTTGCCACCACCCTCAAAAGCTTCAGAAAGCAGCACAGAATAATTACAATACCTAACTGTGTTGTGGAAGGTGACAACATGGAACAAGTAGCCACCTTCATATGCACATCAAAGGGCGAGCAGTGCTGGAAGATAACAAGTATATTGCAGACACTACTAACTTGGAAGTTAAAAGGATCTCAGAGTTCATAGAGATGAGTTGATCTAATCGGAAATTCTTGTTTGGTCCTGGTAAGTTGTATATTGTACTGCAATGACAATGAATTAACTAGCTTGCACAGTTCAGGGGGCCACCATCCAAATAACCGACTGAATTCTTCAAGAATGGACAAAGAAGGATGAAAGTATTCAAGCAACTGTCTATGAGTACTCAAAGTGTCTTCTCACGGTTTCTGACTTCAACAAATTTACTGTAGATGTCCTGGTTCCTCAACGTAATACTGCAGATTGCTCTGGGATGGAAAATGAGGAAGTATTTCAAGCCACGATTGCGTCTCCACGCTGCCCATCTGAGTACCATGTGGAGGATTTTATTTGGCGTAATTGGGCAAATCAAATTATTCAAAATCACGCTGAATTGGACTGGCCACTGGCAATTCAATTACAGCTGCTGGCCGACATTTGCAACCTATTTGAAGTATCCTTGGTGTCAATGCAGCAAATGTCATCAGCACAAGAGTCTTTAAACATTACCAAATATCTTATCAATGAGTTTGAAGAGTTTGCTGCAAAGAGTGAAAGGAACATTCAGCATTTGCTTATGCAATTCCAATTATTCACAAAGTCGCTTTGACATACAAAAAATGTTATCTGCGCTGTTCAGCAATACCGTCAACTCTGTTGGCCAGCTGGAACTGGAACTTTACCCAGAATTGAGGATATTGAAGACCCTGATCACAGCTCTGGATCAGGAGATGATGTTTCAGACATTAATAACAAGTAAATTTACTTCATTGTTTGGTTTCTTTATTGTTGATTGTTTTTTCATTTTTAAACATAAAGAGAGTTGTTTTAAAAGATAACAAGAGTTGAAGTTTATTTGAAACCCATAATTTTCAAATGATTTCCCTTATATGTTACCTGTGGATCAAACTTGTGCGACAAATAAACACACTTGCGGAATATTGGACGAAAGTCATGGTTCCAAAAACTCATGAGGGATTTTGCAATGGCCAATTCACACTTTTTGAGAGATGGTGCACCCTCTTGATAGTTTCTACAAATTTTTGCCTTCAGAATCCCAAAAAAATATTTCGATTAGATTGAAGAATGGGCAATATGCAGGAAGAAAAATAGGAATAATTCCCAGAGCGCAAATCCATGATTAGCTGTAGACATTGGTGGATCCTTGCTCCATCCAAAATCCACACAGAGTTATGTCCCTATTTTCCCACTTTCGACTGCAAATTGCAAACAACATTGTGCAAATTTTGATTGCATGTAAGTTCCTTGAAGATCATTACAGTTAATAAACATTAGCATGGAGATCCAAGGAAGCCGTTTGTATACACCCCGAAGAAACAACTTTTCTCCTTTGAGTGCATACCCTTGTCTTCACAGCATTCAACGATTGTCAAGCAATATTTTGTCCAAGAATACAATATTGTGTATGCTCCAATCAGTTGAATTAAACTCCTGTGTAAATCTCATTATGTCATTATATTTAATATGATTTGCCCTTTGTTCCAAAACTTTCCAACTGAACCCCTCTTTCTTCAAGATTTGCCATACATATGACTTGCTAATCAACTGACAAAACTATTTTTTGAATGCTTCCTGTGCTTCATCCAAAAAAGAGAGTAGTTGTTCAATAAAGAAATTAATTAACCACATACAGTGCAATGCAGTGATGAAACTTCTTATTGATAATCACTTGTTTCTTGTGCCCCAACGTACTTATTGATTAATCCAGTGAGAGATTGTTCAAACAGATTTGTTATAAATTTGGCAGATCTGGCTCTTGGACATTTGATGAAAGTAGTAATTGAACAGAGCATGTGCTCTTGTGTTCTCTGATGCTTGTTTGGCCGACATTTGGGCACGGAGAGCTTCCATTTTTTTTCACACACTTCCCATAATCTGTATTTGGATAGAATTGACAGAATTATCGGATGAAGAAGTATTGATACGTAACGCGCTTCTTTAAAGAAAGATCAACCTTACTATTATTTCATATTTTTCTAAGTCTCTTTATCCGTGCAAATAACTTTAATTCATCCAATTCATTTAATCAATTCAATTATTGCATTTCAATCTCAGCGCCGGCCAAATACCTGTAGCCCCTTCTTACTGTGACTTTCCAGTCGCTCCCGCACTTGCACTTCCTCCAAAAAATCCTCCACCTCAAGCTGCTTTGTCTTGACAAGGGTTGTCGGCCGCCCCTTCCACGCCTGCTCAACCATTTGAAGAAGTTCCGCATCCTCATTCGTGTTTGCAAAAGCCTCCAATGGCGTCGACTCGGTCTCTTCCATTCCTTGCCACAGCCCCTCCAGGTCATAAAATTTCCGTGCATCTGGACTCATTGCGTGCACAACTGTCCGTCCCAAGTCCAGAACCATCCAGTCTTCAGTTTGCGCTCCTTCTATCGCCATCGTTGACGCTAAACTTGAATCTGTCGTCACGTATTTCTTGGCAAGCCGCCGAACACCATCAACCAGACTGAATATCTGTTTCTTGCTGCGTCCTTCCACAATCACCATTGTATCTGTCCATTCGCATTTACGTGAAACATCCAGCACCATAATTTTTTGCCCTCTTTCAGCTTTCAGACTTTCAACAATTTCTTCCGCAGTCAATATGCCTTCAGGATGTGTGACAACCAGGTCATTTTCAAGTCCAATTTTTCGCGATTCACTTTTGGTGGCGGCTTTCATCCACCTTGGTATAAATAAATCGTCCGCGTCTTCATGGTCAGTTTCTTTTCCTTCATGCAATACTTCTTTTTTTTCTTGTTCCACAACATTGACAGTCTCCAGTCTAGAAATACCTCCGCCTGCAACAACCTGCTCTTGGACAGCCCCATTTCCACTGACTTTAAAACTTTTTCCGACAAACCAATCATCACTTTTGTCGCCACCTGCATTAGCTTCGTAAATTCCCGGAATCTTCGTTCCATCAACAACAACAGTAACATCATCGTTACTTCCAGCCACAACACTACCAACTTGTTCTTCTTTCGCCCTAAAATATTCAGCCATCTCGCTCAAATCGCCAATCATTTCTTTGGCCCGACCGCGTGCTTCACGTCGCAGCCGCAGTTTCTCGGCAATAGTAGCCTTAAGTTCAGCTGTTTTCATTGAGTCCACCGCTGTGTCCACGGACTTCATCTCGTCAACAACACCAACAGGATCGACAGAAACTTTAAAATAATTCACGTCGACTTCTTGTTGATTTTCTTTAGAGGGTAGATAAGACAGTGTTTCGGCAACAGGCGTTCCGATTTTCTGTTTACCCATGATAACGTTGTTGTTGCTAGTTTTCTTGTTGTCAAAGAGAGTTGCCATGATGTCTTCGGCGATTGCGTTTTTTAGGCGCTGCGTCTCGACATCGATGGTTGGTGCATGCGATGATGGCGTCGATGATTCTGCATCTAATAGTTCTGCAGTTGTAGTTGTGGTGGCGGTGGTGATTCGCGGTCTTGCTCGAGCACAATGTGCATGTAATGAGGAAAATGTGCGGGTAGTAGTCAGATTTGTTATTATTCGGACTTTGCTGTTGCAGTTGTTTTTGCAATTTTGCGGCACTGCCTCTGCCTCTCCTGTTGTTGATATTTGGAGTTGGATCAACCGCCGTGTTGCTTGCGCCGCCCTTGCCTGATTACGGAACACAACAAACATGTCTTCTTATTCTTTTTTCTTTTTGATTTGAGATACTGCGAGTTATTTCAAAAAAAATCTAAATACCTTTTGTTTGAAGGTACTAGCTGTCAAGACATATAGAAAACAGCACCAAGAAGAAGTGCATTCTGCTGCATCTGTGGAAGGGGACACGGTGATTGCTGCTAAGATTTGGGCTCTGGCAATGCTGAAAATTATTGGAACAGTAGCTGTTAGATGCTGATCAGTATAAATTTTGGTCACTTTGTTGAGCTGAGCAAAGGTTCCAGCAGATACTCCTTTAGTGTTGGTAAGTAACTCATTTATTAAATTAGGAAACCAGGTTAATAAGTAAAAATGAATTTTTATGTATTGTAATGCATCACAAAGTTGTAAATGTACACAATGCAACCCCCCGCCCCTTTGCAATGCCATTGCAATGTGCTAAATGTATTTTTAATGCATTTAGTATATTTTAAATAAATTATTGCAAAGTAATTGCAAATGTCTTAAAAATTTATTTACAATTTATGATAAATTTTATTAATGCATTGTGCTGCATTATAAAAACATTATAAATTCATTAAAACTACTTAAGTTTCTTATTAGAAATTGAAAATTCATGTCACTAGTGTTACCTGTAATTTCATATACATTTACAAATCAATTGATGATGACAAAGAAATTTATTTCAGTCAGAATGCAACATCAATATCCTTATCAAAATTAACCTTGTTCTTCAACTTTTGCACCAACTGGCTCATCAATACATGAGCTGCACATTTCAAACTTGGATCTACATGACATTTTTCAATAAACTTGTAGTAAACTTAATGGATCACCAGCCAGTATCGTCAACTCAGAATTATTCTTAATAAACAATTCAGAGTGTAATTGTTTCTTATTTTAACTGTGCTTCTTACTTTTTCTGTTTAGGAGTATTTTTTCTTTTTTGATTTTTTGATCAACTCCTGCTGTTACAAACATTCAACATTGCAGCAAACTATTAGTGCATCTTTCAGAGTCATCAAGTAAGCTTCTTGTTTTTGTTTGGAATTTTATTCATGCTCCTAACTCTTTTTATTCAACAAAATAGTTGCAATTTTTTGATTATTTAATTCTTGCTGATATTACATGTCATTTTTCTTGTAGAAAACTATTTGCACATTTTTTAGGACTACCATGCAAGCTTCTCGTTTTTTCTTGAATTTTATTTATGCTTCTGACTCACTTTTTTTCAACAAATATATTTGAGATTTTTTGATCATTTAA
>JADGJH010000551.1:0-17042 GCA_027596945.1 Physocladia obscura
TTTTTTTTTTTTCTCTCACCAAGTGTTGACTGGCCAGCCGTTTGACACCGTCAAGGTTCGTCTGCAGACGCAACCGGACCAGTATAGCTCGATGGTTGATTGCGTCAAGAAGACAATCGCAAACGAAGGATTTGCAGGTTTCTATAAGGTAATCTTCGCGAAGAATAAAAAACAAATTTAAAAAACTAATATTATAGGGAGCATTGACGCCACTGATTGGAATCGGAGCATGCGTGTCGATCCAGTTTAGCGCATTGGAAGCAACAAAGCGACACTTCCAACAGCAAAACGTGACCCGAAACCAACAAAACCCGACCCAACTCTCGTGGACCCAAATGTTCCTAAGTGGTAGTGCGTCAGGCGTAGCCAACAGCGTATTGTCTGGCCCGATCGAGCATGTACGTAGCCGACTGCAGATTCAAGCGCGGAGCGGAGCGGCGGGAGCTTATGCGGGGCCGATCGACTTTTTTAAAAGGGTTTATGGAAAATACGGAATTGCTGGAATTTATAAAGGACAGGGAGTGACACTTGTGAGAGAGTTTGGAGGGTATGGAATATATTTCTTGACCTACGAAGCATTGATGCAGAGTCAGATGAAGAAACAGAAGGCCCAAAAGAGAGGAGAAGTGGCAGGATGGATGCAGTGTTTATTTGGCGCTGCAAGTGGATATACTTTATGGACTGTCATCTACCCAATTGTTGAGTGTTTTTATTTTTATATTTTTTATATTTTTTAATCTGAACTATTTGCCCGTTTTCAACAAAGTTACTTTGACTGATTTGAAATAATATACAGGATGCTATCAAATCGAAGATTCAGACAGATAGCTTTGATGTAGCTGATCGCAAGTATAAGGGGGTCTTAGATTGTGCAAAAAAGGTGCTTGCAACAGAAGGAATGATGGGCTTTTACCGAGGGTTTGTGACATGCATGTTGCGTGCTGGACCAGTCAATGGAGTCACCTTCTTGGCATACGAGGCAACTATGAAATTAATTGGATGAAGTGGAATAAAAAAATTGCTCTTTCGATATTATTATCACAAGTCAAATGCAAACAATTTAAGGTAATAAAGTTGTGTGAATTCAATCTTTAAACTTTTTCACTGTGTTTTGATTCAGTTTGATAGAAACCAAGTAAGTTTTGCATTCACACATTAACATCATTATCATGAACCAGACTTTTTTTTTGATGTGGTAAAGTGAGGTGTTAGAAATAGAAGCTTGCCCAACATTTAACTTGATGAATACCTCAAGCACCATAATCAAGGCAATGGTTTGTTGTCAAAATTATACTGAACTCCTTTGAAAAAATAAAAAAACACACTTTGCTATTGTGAAGTATATGCAACTCTGTGGTGAGAAATGTATATTACAAAGCAAGTAACACAAAATAAATTTTTTGTCATTGGTTTATTTGTTTTAGAGTGAATAAACTATTTTTGACAAAAACAGCAAATTGACAAACTTGTTGCCCTAGACTCCATTCACATGAGACAGAGCAAAATTAAAGACCAAGAGAGCAAAAACAATCATATATTGGGATGTAAATCATTTGCCCAAGAGCATTGCTTGTATAGCAGTCTAAAGAAAAGATTGAGAGATGTTCTGCAGCATACAAAAGTTTTGAGCAATAACATTTTTTGGATGATATGAAGATATTTCTGGATGCCTGGGATATATCAGTAGCAGTTTGGGATTGCACTTAACCTGAATCAAGACTTTTAGGAAACATATGAGTAAATTTTCATGGATTAATTTGTACCCAACTCTCTCTACCCTGCCTGAATCAGTGTTCCATAGATGATTCTGAATGTTGCTGTTGTTATTTAAAAAGATTGATACACATGGCATGTACTTTGAATAAAAACCTGATATGTTTAAGATGCTTGACCTAGACAGTCTTCAGAAAATTGTGGTGGTTATTCAAATTATTACATGTGGTATTGCAGCAGATGCAATTGATGAATATGTAAAGATTGGTAAAACAACAGCAATCAAGAGTTTAACCACTCAGTGCCCACAGGACTGGAAGAAAAAACATTGAATAAGCCTTTGGTTTACTACAGTCATGATTCCATATGTTTGTTGCACTATGTTAGTCTTTGCAGAGAAAGCATTGTGGGAAATTATGATGTGTTGTATTACTACTACAAAAAGGTTATTGAGGATCAAAGAGAAGTGTAGGCAGGGTCTGAATATTTAAAGGGCAAGAAATTTCTTCTAATACAAGAAAATATGAAAAGATTGGCTACTAAAAATTTAGAAAATGGTGTATCTGTTTGTAGATCCATTGGTTGGCAAATTCAGCGGCAGATGGGTGAGATTAAAATTTCAGTGAGATAATAAAATGAGCCTGTAGTGGTTTTTGTAGAATGGCACCAGGAAATGTCACAATATTATCCAGGTTACTTGTTGTGCAAACTCAAAAAGTACTGCAATGATATGGCTAGATGTGTAAATTAGGAATTGGGAATTGGTGGAGAATGGTGTGTTAGAGAATTTGCGAGGTGGTGCAATTATTGATTTTCTTAGTCCTTGCACTTCCACCCATCTTATACAACACTGTCTTCACACTTGTATTCATTATTTGCAGTCAAATACTGTTATGGTAATTTATTGTTGTGCAAGAATAATAAGATTGAATAAATGGAAAAAAATCCCAAGCACCAGCTTTGATTTTTTAGTTAGTAAGCCTACATGGTCACAAAGTCCACCCATTTATTTTTGGGAAGTCCAAGATTCATTTTTCAGTGAAATAGCGAATGCAAATGCAACTGTTATTTTTGAGGTTACTAATGTACATTATGAGTCTGGAAGTTTAATATCACTCATGAAAATGATGTGATATTGTTTGATTCAATTATGATTATTATTGTATGCATACTAGCACAATATGAAAAGTTGTTATTTTCCGGCAATTTTTGTTTTTTACTTTATTTAATTTGGAAGCCAAATCGGAAGAGTTTATAATACTAAAAAATAATGCTACTTAAACTTTCTTTTATCCTTAATATTATCTCTGACTTCGCGAGCCGCGTCACGATACCCACCCTTCTGGGCAAACTTGAACCCCATAGTCCGTAGCCGCTTGGCAACAACGGGTGTTACAAATGCAACGAGCGTAAGCTTGATAGGAAGGAACATTTTTGTCATCACCATTGCTAAAAGCACGTTTGTTCCGAGCGTCATGACAGCCTCTGTTTTCAAAACTTCCGGCAGTGCGTTAAAGAGACTGGGCTTCGTTTTCTTTTCAAGTTCGCCGTTCGTTGCAGCGGCACCGTTGCTGACACTACCACTAATTTCTGGATCTTTATCATCATCGTCATTAGAAGACGAACTGAAACCAAGCGCGCATCTCGCACGACGCAGCCATTCCTTTATCATGGTCCTGTCGACGCCGAGAAAGTAGATAGAAGACAAGCATCCAATGAAAGTTAGCGACGAAAAGAATGCGTACACAAGAAGCGAAAGTGGGCCATATTCGCGAATCATTTTGGCGAGTTTAGAAGCGTTTTTAGCGTTTTTCCCGTCTTGTTTTTGATTTTCGGCGGAAATGGCATAAAAACGGGTGGCGGTGGTTATTAGTGGTGTTGACATCTGGTTATTTATGCGCGTAGAAAAGCGTAGTCCACATTGAGAAGATGAGTTTGGCGCGTGGTGGAGGGATAGTGGCATGGAAGTTGCCTTAGCATTGCTAAAGAACAAGCGTTGGCTGTTGTGACTTGTGTTTGGGCACACAGCGCACGGCTGGAAATATGCCGGAGATATTTTGAGCCGCATTAGTGCAGCAGGTCGAGCTGCTGATTGTTGCAGATCGTTGCGCAGCAACCAGAATTGTTGTTGCCACATCACCTTGATTTGAATTGAATTTTTGTTGTATTTGTCTTTTGATTTTTCTTTCCGAAAGGAGCATTGTATTTCCAAACAGGTAGATGATTTCAACCATATTTGGATGGTTACTTGAACTAGCTGTATTATCAAACTTTCGTAGCTGAAATTTTTGAGAAGCTTTATTTTTTTGCATCTTGTGGCAATTATGATTTAAAAAATTTCACTGTGTTGGCTGTTGGATGAAAAAAAAACGGAAAAAAAACCGCAGTTAACAGAAGTAGAGTAAACTAGAACCAAAGCCCAAGATAGCTTTGAAGATAATTCCATATGAATAGCAATAATCCTGATCCGCTGTTTACATTCCAGTTTGGTCTTTTTCAAATGAAAATTTTTAATACCATTCTGGCTCTTTCTCATGAATAATAAAAGATTTTCGAAATTCAATGAGATCGCTTTTTTTTTTAATAATTTTTTTCGTCTGTGTGCTTTCATTTTTTTTTCAATACGAATACCATAAAATGATAAAACATAAAACGCCAACTCAAGCATCTACAATTCCATGGAATTCTCCATGTGGATCTCTTCCCATTAATGCCTTGACTGCATCTTTAACATCAACCCCCGCAAACAAAACACCATAGACGGCATTTGTAACAGGGCTTTCAACCCCAATTTTCTTACACAAAGCATATGCAGCTTTGGTAGTTTCAACACCCTCCGCAACAGATCCCAGTGTTGCCAGCACATGCTCCAGTGATTCTCCACGGCCAAGGCGATAACCTACAGTATAGTTACGTGACTTTTCACTCTGTGCTGTCAAAAAAAGATCACCGACGCCGGAGAGACCACTAAATGTCAGCGGATCTGCACCAAGTTTGACACCAATACGCATAATTTCGGCGAGACTATATTTATGTTTGCCTGTCGGTCAAAATTTCATAGCTTAAAACAAATTTTTACCCCCGAGTAATAATCGCAGCACGTGCATTTTGCTGAAATCCAAGGCCGGCACAAGCACCCGCAGCAAGTGCAACAACATTTTTGAGGGCACCGGCAACTTCAACTCCAACGACATCGCTTGAATCATAGACACGAAAATGGGGGGCGTGAAAAACACGTTGAGCCCGCAGCGCGCGTCCATGCATACGACTTGCCACTGAAACGCATGTTGGCTGTCGCTTTACAACTTCTGCTGCGAAACTTGGACCAGACTGATGGAAAAAATTTTAAATAATAAAAAGAGTATGTCTGTGTGTCTGTATGTGTGTGTGTGTGTGTATATACCAAATAGGTGGCAGCGCGACCAATTTCAGGGCCCCAAATTTCTTCAACTATATCGCAGGGCAGCATGCCAGATTCAATCTCAATACCCTTGTTGACAAAAATGGTTAAATGGTTTTGAGTAATGAATGGTTTAGTCTTTTCGAGGATATCGCTGGAAGAAAGATGATTAAAAAGAAAAATTTGCTTGGTAGTGGAGTAAAAAGTGGTACAGTACCGCAGGTGTTGTGTTGGTATGGAAAATATGACAACAGAAACGGAGGCAACAGAGCTAGCATCAAGAACCGTTGTTGCGCGCAACTCTGGGGTCAATGGGATATCCTTCAAGTATTTTGGGTTGAGGTGGTGCGAGTTTATTGACTCAACAACAGCTGGGTCACGTGCGTAAATCGTCACGTGACAGGAAGTATCGAGGGCTGAAAAACAGAGTCAAACAGACACCGCGAGGGCAACGAAGAGGGTACTGAGGGTGGAGATCTCACATGCAAGGTGGTCGGCGAGACACGTGCCAAAGTTGCCCGCCCCAAGAACAAGAATATTCCTGTCTATTGTATACAACAACAAACGTAAGCGCTTTTGCTTTTCTTTCGATTATTCTGCTTCCTGCATAAAAGGATTTGCATAATCTCACCCTTGATTCCTCCTTGGTCATCTGCAAGAACCGTCACTGTGTTGCTTTGCACTGGTCGACTGCTGTCTTGCCCCATTTCTCAAATGCTTCAACAAAATTTCAGGTAAGGGCGCAAATACAGCTTAACTCGTATGGTACAGAAAAAAGTGGGATGAAATTATGACTAATAATCAAACTTCTTTCAAGACAATCAAAACAACCAATTCATTTCTGCTCATTTTTTTCTTCAATCAAATGGCCCCAGTTTTTGGCTCTTCGAATGATTACGCACGCCACGAGCTGACCAGACGGTATTACTATTACGGAGCCGGGTACGGTTATGGCTATGGATTCGGGCTTGCTGGTCTTTTGCTCCTCCTGCTCATTTTTGGGCTTGTGTGGTTCTGTCGTCGGAGAAGACAACAGCAATCAAACCAACTGCCGGCGACTCAAATTGTGTATGCAGAAGCAGTACCAGTGTACGCTGGCGCTCAGAACCAAGGATTCGCAACTGCTAGTCCGTACCAGTATCCGCCGGCTGCGAACGCTAATCAGTACGGCTACCCCACTGCGAACCAACAATTACCAGCTTACGAACCGATGAAACAGTCAGAACAAACGACAAGCAACTACAACGAACCTGTTCCTATTCAGCAACTTCAGCAGCAAAGTGTTTATGCGCGGCCAATTTATGCTCCTCCCACTTCTTCTTGAGTAAATCTTTTTTTTTATATTGCTTTGCTGTTAATTTTGTTGTTCTGCTGAAAAGCTTCTATGCTTTTTTTTTTTTTTTAATTTTATTTTTTGTGTCGTTCAAAATGAAAAGTTTTTTTGAATTTGATTGATTTCAAAATTTTCAATGACAACAGAGACAACTCTGACAACGGTAACAGGAACCGCAAAAGAGGAATTAGAAACCCTTCTTTCAACAGTAAATACAGAAAGAATGAACCGCGAATTTGAGACGATGGTTTCTGATTCACAATCATGGCCAATTTACTCATTGAAAAACGGTATCACAATACGCAAACGACTCAGCGACAACCAGTGGATCGCTTCGGTAAGATACTTGTTTACTACAATTACTGTCTCTTTATTTTAGTATGGGTTAAACAGAACCGGTGGATAAAATTAGGGAATGCTTCCATTTGATATGGCAACTGCATTGGAACTGCTGACAGATCCATTGACAAGATTGACGTGGGACAAAGTGATGCAAACGTACATGACATTGCATCATGTCCAAGTAGCGCTTCCAGCTCTCCCACCCGCGTGCAGCGCAACAGCATCGCTCACATATACTCGTGTAGCCCCAGCTGTAGGTGGCATGATTTCTTCTCGTGACTTTCTGGACGTATCTGTCGTTGTTCACCCTGCAACAAACACTGAAGATACGGTGGTGGATCCTACTGAAAACCTTACGAATCCTGCTCTACACTATTCTTTAATTTGGGAATCAATCGGTGATACTCTCTCGCTCAATGCTGATGTCACGCCATTTCTACCTGCCACTGCCACTCCTGCTATTCGCGCACACAACTATTTAGGTGGATGCCGACTCTCTCCGTCATCTGACTCGCCTAGCTCCTGTATTATGCATTATTGCATTCGTTCCGATATAAAAGGATCCGTTCCGGCGTGGCTCGTTGACATGGTAAGCTGATATGATTGGCTAAACCAGACCTGATTCCAAAATTTTGTTTTCAAGGGAATTGGTGGCTCCTTTGACTCCATTTACAATGAATTACGGAAAGCCAAAGTGAATAAAAAATGATTGTATTGAATAGGCGGGAATAAAAACTGCCCGCTTCTCGATTTTTCAGAAATGAAGATATTTCAAAACCTACCTGCGTCTTCCTGCAAAAACTCCTATGACATATATATACCAATAGTGTGCTGGCTACTTGCGAGAGATCAGTTGACCACTAGTTTCAATTTGAAAACATCAACTGTGTTTGATTTCCGTTCTTCCAAAAAGTAAGTACTGTTGAATAGTGACTATGGGTCACAGAAATGAAATTTTTTGACCCCGAATGTCTGTTCCATGGAAGCCTCCTCCCATGGGAACAGTCTACAAAAATCCACAAAACAATCACATCTACAAAATGGATGAAAAGGAGATTAACTCAATTCTCTCTAAAGTTGGTATTCCATACTTTGGCTTAGAGGATCTTGTCATTATAGATGTTCCTGAAAAGCACTGGAAACTTGAGAATCCTGTTTGATTCAACGTGAACCAATTTTTGAAGGAAAGAATCAATGAATTGGAACAGACCATCAAAGAATTGAAGATTGAGTCTCTTTCCAATGAATCAAAGCTGCCATTGCAATCAAAAGATACTGAGGTCAAGAAACCACAAACAACTTAATTCAATGAAATCACCAATCTATTGGAAGGACAAGACTATTTTGAGACTGACAAGGAGGCGTTTGAGATTGAAAATAAAGCATGGCTTGTGCTATATTCAAAAAAACTAGATGGATTCAATTTCAAGAAGAGCCTTTTGAGACTGCAAGACAAGTTGTGGATTGATCCAAATGTGATTGATGAGATTACTCAAAATCAACCTGCAATTTAGAAGAGATTGTTGCAGCATCTCCAATCAGGGGCTGCTGCTAACAGAGTTGTTTCTTTCACGAAGGTGTGCAAGAGCCCTGCATTGAAGTGATTTAATCATCACCTGTGCTGTTGTTGTGTTCCTGATATACTCTGTTCATGATGACTTGTCTCCCATTCTCCAGCATTTGTACAGTCATGTCACCATCTGTATCTAAATTCCTCCATTTCAAATCCCTCAAGTTGGTTTGACATTTGTGATGAACAGTTTGAACAGATATGGTATCATCAGATGATTTCTGCTAGCCTTATTTCCTCTTAAATATCAACCTGTTGTCACAGAAAGATTCATTTTTGGAAAGCACAGACAAATTACCATGTTACTGTGTAATGAAAAATCTGTCAACAAATTTAATTTCTATGCAGGCAACAACTCGCCAAGAGTTTTCCCCATCTTAATAATCCTTACTAAGTTTGTTGCAAAGAATAGGTCAAAACAGTGCTTCTCAAAACAGAAAACGCAAGGCTATTGGTTTATGTTAATTACTTTATTATTGTGGCTGTCCTGAATTTAAAAATTTCATCAGGGCCACAACAATTAGATCAGTAATCCAAGCAAATAAAATTGATTTCAAGTTACAGGTACGGAAAGCCTTAGTTAGTAAGAGTTTTTTTTTTTTTTTTTTTTATTATAGGTCTCAATTCTCTACGGTTTTTACTCTTTTTTGTTTTTGATACTGGCTTGAACTTTTTTTTTTGTGAAGTAGTTACTTGAATAAATTAAGATATATTCGATAAATCAATGTTAGGAAATGATGGACATGATGGACACGTGATAGTGGAGGCCCACGCAAAGATAAAGCCAACCGCAATAATGCGAATGCGGATTCGGGCAAGGGCAAAGTCAAAACCGAAGGCAGCCAGGGGCAGTAAGATTAAGGCAGGGCGGGTGCGTGTGCAACACGGCGTTATCACAGCACTGCTCCTCTTCGTGGCAGCAGCCGTGAGCGTGCAGAACCTGGCAGTCGGCGATTATCGGCTGGTAGTGTCCGCTGAGAGCAGCGGCGGGAGCAGCAACTTTACCATTGACGGCAACAACGTCAACAATCCCTCACTGGTCCTGTTTGTTCTTTCCACCTTCTGCGTCTGCGTCGCCCTTGCCATCCAGATTATTATGCGCTTTAAGAAAGGCTTCTTTTCTTCCGCCTCAAACCCCAGACCATTTTCTTTCAAGCTGAACTCAAATCTTATCTGGTCTCGCTTAAACCACAACGTCAATGCAAATTCAAATACCACTATTAGTGGCCCTATTTCATCCACTCAAGTCCGCGCCGCGTGGACAGTGTGTTTTATTGTCATGTCGTTATCATTAGTTCTAACTGCCCTTGCCGGTATTGACTTGACGTCATCTGCCTAGCAAACAATACTAATCATTAATTTTAGTAATTCTAAACACTGCCGGCGTGTTTCTATATCAAATTCATACCCAACTTCGTTTCATTGATTTCGGCGAAGGTCTTGCCCGTGCATGTTTTGTCTCGGTTCTCATTCTCATCACCTTTATCCTGACTGTTTTCGACTCGAGTAATTTTTTGCGTATATATACTCGCTTCAACGAATCCCTTTTACAGCCTCCAGTAACTTCCACGACTACTGTTCAACAACTGGTTTCGTCCACCTCGTCCCATTTTTCTTCATCAATCATTCTTCCTGATACCCTGCCTGTGGAGTCACTTGACGACGAGCAAATCATTCTCGCTGCAATGACCTCTGGGTTAATCGTTCTAATAAATCTTACCGCTCTAATTTTTATGCATATTGAAGGTGATTGGACTTTTCGGGATGCCGAGTTGTGGTATATTGCCTCGGTTTCTACTTTGGGTATGTTTTCAGGAGTGAAGAGTGAATGTAGTCTAATCATTGAAAAAAAGTTATCAAATAATTAATAAGCGAAATATATGCTTGACCATTGTTTTATCCTGTCATCTTATCATTTTTTGTCATCATAATTCATAGGCTTTGCAAGTGTCAAAGTCAAACGGGATTTGAGTAAAATTTTGCTGTTGTTTTTCAGTAAGTTGGATAAGTTCAGTTTTTGGTAACCCTAATTTCCGCACTCAGACAGCGTCGGAATCGTTATCGTTGGTTTGATCCTCACAATAACCAGTAACATGCTCATTGCTTCCATTCGAAATTTCTTGTTGCGTGGAATTCGAGACGTTAGACGTCGCGCTGCTGAACGAAAAAGACGGCGGATGGAGCGCAAGCAACGGCTCGCTATTATTATACAGGAGGAACGGCGAATTTTGGAAGAGCAAAAGCGTATTGATGCTGAAGCGCACCAGCAGTTATTGTCTCACCACAGCGGCAGCTCAATAACTTGGCATGGCACGACCATGGCTGGTAAAAATTTAGCAGCAGCTGCCAAAGCCCTGGGAAGCCAAACATCATCAAAAATTCGATACAACCAAGATAAAGAAAATGTTACTGCCTCCTTGTCTTCATTTACTCTTTCAACAAAACCTTTGCAAAAAAGGAATTCCGAATCAGCACTCAAAAATTTGTTTGGCATTGACGTCCACAACAGAAACACTATTAATGATCACGGAGGGTCCTCGCATAACCAACAAACCAACACTTCAATAACATTGACAGGAACATCATTACCATTATCAGGAGCAGCAAGGGCATCATCACCACTGCCAGGATTGGAATTCCCACCACTTCCTATTCCTGATAGCCATCCACCCCAATTACTCGTTTCACAAACTTATTACCGCACAAGGTCTTTTGGAAATCTCGAATCACTAAACTCAAAACCAACCATGCCCGTCAAGTCAATTATAGCAAACCCAACAATTTCAATGAATCAATTGCGGCCCAATTCACGCCCAAATACTCCGATGCGTGGAACCACAACTAATGGAACTAGTGGTCTAATTGGTGGTCCGAGTGGCAGCGGTGGCGGTGGTTCATCGGCTGGTTCTCTTGCAAATTTCGCTGAATACGATTTTGGGTTTCCTGTGATACGCACTGACACTGTTGACAGCACCCTAGAAGCAGCGCTTGAACTTGGATACTCTGTAGATAATTTAGCAACTGAGAGTGAAGACGATGGTGGCAGAATGGAAACCAAGGTAGATAGAAAAAAGGGGGCAGCAGAGGCAGCGCTTAAGGAGCTTGGGACGGCGAAACAGCGAGCAACTGCGCTTTTTCAGCGCTCGGGGTCAACAAAAGGAAGAGGTGATAAGAGAGGAACAGTGTTAACCCGCAATCCGACGGTTGGATCGAAATGGGGTGGTATTTTTTCGAGCCGTGCGGATGAAGATCTGTTAAATTTCGATAGGAGAGGTTCGACTGCTGAGATTCTTGATGTTGGATCTGGATTTAGTTCTGCTGAAGAGGATTTTGATGTTGGATATCATTATTTTCAATCAGAAATTTCGCTACAGCCACTTCGAAAAGTGGCTGTTGCGGAAAAAGAAAAAAATGGAAGTGGCGTAACTCTGTCAATGGGACTGAATAATAATCAAGAAAACTATAACAATGACGACGAAGACGACGGCGATGAACACGAAGGGCAAGAAGAGAACTCCAACGTAGACAATAGCAGCAAGAAAAAGGGAACGAAGAACGGAAATCAACAAAAAAAATGGTGGAGACGGATGAAATTATTGGTGAGAATCCATGCATTTATAGATTCCAATTCGGATACTCTGGCAGTCGCCGTCGCAGTTTTTTCGACACTATTTGGGGCCTCGGCTTTTTTGTGTTTAACAGAGGGAGACTGGTCATACATTGATGCTGTATATTTCACATACTCGCTTATCACGACAACGGGATATGGGGATATATATCCAGAAACAGGATGGGGTCGTACGATAGTTATCATCATGATATTTTTGGAGCTTGGATTGTGGGCATATGCCGTTTCAACTATCGGTGACTATTTTAAATTATTATTTCTGTTTTGTTTCTCTTGTTGATTTAACGGTTCAAAAATAACCAGTCGCGCGCATACAAGCAGCAAGAGTTGGGGCTGTGGCAAGAAGAATTCATGACGAAAAAGTTGCACGGAGAGAGTCAAATATTGAGCCAAAAACCGTTAATGGAATGTAAAGCTGCAATGCAATAAAGATTATTTTTTTCATTTTCCGCCCAAAATAAACTGGACAAGTCTGAGAATGAGCAGAAATCTAGCCAACACCAGCGCAAACGTTATAGAGTACGAGAGTGGCACTGCTACTATCGGCTACACGGATGTTGAATCGAGCGCCTCCAGCTCCTCGTTAGTGAATGAATAAGCTTTGCTTTGCTTGCTTGGGCTCATAACTGCAGTACTGAAAAATAAAAACAATGACAACGCAGAGAAACGCTTATGATTTTCGAGAAGCACGGAGATGACGCGTATGTAGTTTTTATTTTCTGCCTCGCTCAACAACAATAACATACTCTCAAACCACTTTTTTTGTTTACTCAAAATTTAACTTCAGCAGCATTTTCACAAAGTCCTCAGAGATTGGCGAGTTTGGTGACGAATCCGCCGATTTGGAAGCATTTTTAGCATCAAACCAAGAAGAAGAAATAGAAGAAAAAGATCGTCAGCAAGAACAAGAGAAACAACATCAATTGTCATTTTCATCGGTACTATTTGAACACTCAAGAAATCGCAGCATCTCCGAGAATGAAGTAAAAGAAGACGAAGAAGACGAAATAACAACAAGAACAATAGCCAAAGCATCAAAACAATTCAATAACGACGACGATGATAACGATGACGGAAAGAAATACGGAATATCAACAATGACGCGTTCATTCTCGGATGTTGATCCTGTTACTCGTGCCGTGATTGATTTAATACAGAATCGTGATGCCGGATCCAACGATGCGCACCAGAACATGAAGCTTCTCACACACATACTAAATTTTCGACCAACTGATCAGCAGTTTTTTGATACTAGTGATTTTGAATTTCAAGATGATGATGCAGCCGAACCAAAAAAGCAACGAAACACTGATAGTACAAAGGCTCCTCTTTTGGATGCGCAAGACAATATAATTGACGAAAAAATAGTGGAGTTGTTGAAAGGATATGGAAATGATAACTTGGCTGTTGCTGCTCTTACGGATCGCGCAGAGCATCAAAAAGAACTTGATGATATTTTGAATATTCGAGACCAACTTGACGATATTATTGAATCAGGAAAAAAAGTGACGGTTCGCTTTTTAAATTATTATTATTATTATTATTATTATTATTATTATTATTATTATTATTATTATTATTATTTTGACATTTGAGTTTAAAAAAATAGCCAACTACTTCGGATACAATTGCTCAAGACATACATGACGCGACTGCATTGTTAAGAAGGTGGACTTTCTTTTCTAGTCTCAAATTTAAAAACCTTTTTTTTAGCGTCGTTGAAGAAATTGGAGAAATTCAAACTGAATTTGCTGAAGCTCTTTCCAAGTGAGATTCGAAAGTTTCTTGTATTTGCGCGTTTAAAAGTCTTTTTTTTTCAGAGATGATGATTCACATATTAATGAAGTTATTCAACGCTGTGAAGGCTTAAAATCTACTTGTACAACATCTTTTTCCGCTATCGCTAATATTTTACAAAATGAGGATTTTGACAATGGGGTTGCTGAAGTTTTTGAAAACATCAACCTCTCTCTTGCTGCATTTCAAGAAATAATTTCTTCTCGGAATCGTTCTGGGAATGATGAATCGAAAATTCGAGTTGCTTCTAATATTGTGTGAGGCAAACTTTTTATTTTATTATTGTTTTGCTAAATACGAAAATTGATTCAAACGGTATTTTTCTCAGGGAGATTGAATCTGGCGGAATTTCTGATACTGATTCTGCATGTGATGGAGTAATCTCGACACAGGGCTCGTCAAACCATAGAACCACAAGTCATTTAATGATGAATCCAGCAGATTTTATGGAAAAAATATCTGGAATGGACTATGCGTATGCGCAAACTAGAGATATTGAGGAAACAAATTTTAAGAATGGCGATAACGATGCCAAATATAAGATTTCAGATAAGGCGACAAAAGCAACAGTTACTGATAACCCTGTTATTTCAATTGTTGAATATGAATCTCGAATTTCTGAAATGGCGAAAATGATGGACATGGCTACATCTGGCCTTAATGTTGAATCAAAACGCCAATCGGAAATTGTTTCAAGCCTGAAAACGCTCCAGTCAAAAACGGCAAATGAACAGAAATCACGGCGGCAGCAGCTAAACGAATATGAACACCAACATGAGAAATTAATGTTCATGAAAGATAAGCTTGGTGCTCTGCGAGATGTTGCATCGAAACAACCAGGCGGTTTACGCGGAATTGATCGCTTAAAACGGATGCAGGCTATTGAGCAGGAATGGGTCGATTTTAAAACTCGCGAAGATAAAGAAGAGGGAGGAAACGATGCAGGCTTTCTTCAGCTTCCGCACTCTGACCACTTGCAAAATCTGATAGAGGAACGGCGAGATTCGAGTTTGGAAAAAGTTGCCGCACTTGTCCAATATCAGCATGATTTGCAGGGACAAGAAGACGAAGTTTATCGTCTTCGACAGCAGCTTGATGAATTGCGCCGTGCAAAAGCAATTCTTGACGAGAAAAAGAATCTTCTTGCTACTGTATTGGAAACTCATGGCAATTTTGAACAGACATCCCAAGA
This sequence comes from Physocladia obscura, assembly GCA_027596945.1. Taxonomy (NCBI): domain Eukaryota; kingdom Fungi; phylum Chytridiomycota; class Chytridiomycetes; order Chytridiales; family Chytriomycetaceae; genus Physocladia; species Physocladia obscura. Next base: position 14,976 of record JADGJH010000551.1, read on the forward strand.
GGGAAATGAAGCGGGAGTGAAACGAATTTCGGATTTGATGAACTTTTTTGGTTTGAATTCGAATGCGCAAGTTGATGAAATTAAAGAAAATGACGTTCCTATGAGTGAAGATGGGCAAGAAGAAGAAGATGTTAAATTATCAGAGCTCGAAGAAAAGCTTGAAATAATTCGAAAACAACAAGATGATATGAAGTCACTCAGCTCATTTACGGAGCAATCACGAACAAACACTCTCAAAAAACATACGCAATTTAAGCAAGAAGCCGAAGTTAAATCAGACGCCGAGAATAATAGTAGTATTGAAATTGATGTCGAACAACTTCTCGCGAAACTTCTGGAAAATTCAGTCAAAGAAAAGGTGGAAGAGCATTTTAAGTCAACCAAAGAAAATTCACTTAGAACGCCATTTGAAGCTCAGTCTATTGCAGCTCAATCTATTGCAAATTGGAATGGTACAAAGCAAATGAAAGGTATACCGGGTGTGATAAAATCGAAAGATTCAGAGTCGAGAAGTAACGGGAAAAAAACTTTTCAATCCAAAAAAAGTTCTCAAAAATCAAATTCTTATTCGGCTGAAACCAAAATTACTGGAAATCCATTTGAATTGCAAGAGTCTCGGTTGAATGAAAGACTTCAAGATGTTTGGAATGGAAACATGACTGGCTATGAAGATATTGAAGTTGAAACTTTTGGCGACTTGTGCTGCAAGTCCAATTCATGTGTGAACAAAAAAAATCGTAGTGGAAGATACGATTGCGAGTTTGATGATGAACTTTCAGCAATTACTCCATCTCAAAAAAGTCCGATAAAACCGTTAATAGCAAATCTTACCAGCAGCCAAACTTCAGGGCTGGATTCAATAAATGAAATTCAAATTCGTGAAACTTCAAGCAAAATTGAAGAAGGAATTGCGGTTTGTTATCTATTTCTCTCTCGGAATTTATGGAAAGTCTTTTAATAATATATTTTTCAGCAAATCACTGAACAGATGGTCCAAATTAAGCAAACTGATGTTGATTTTTCAAAGCCTGAGCAAATTCGCTCATTCACTGAGCTTTTCTCGAGTTTATCAAATCAATTGAACCAATTTTTGGAAGCTCGTGAAACAATTTCTCAATTCAAGTTCAATTGTAAAAAGCCAGAAGTAATGCATTTATTTTTTAAATTTAAAAATTCTTTAATTTAAATTATTGTATAGGAAATCAGTTATACAAAATCAGAAATTTCACCATTAAAGAGAGAAGCGACGCAATACGAATCGAATCTCAACTTCCTGAAATCTAAGTCTCAGCATGCGAAGAATATCCTCGAAAATCCTGTGACCGTTGCGGAAGCCTTTAACGAACTTGATAAACTCATATATTCTCGTGGGAACCCAATCGAATCTGTCGAAAATGACACTGGCAACGATCCAGTAGAAAATGACGATGAAATTGGTGACTGGGAACGCACTCTTGATGCAAAAATGGATAAACGAGCTGTTTCTGGCGACAATGGCAAGAAATCTTATGCATGGGTTGAAGCTGCAGAAGTGGATGAGATTGAGGTGGAGCATTTGAAAAGAGCAAATGATATTGTCGAAATGAGGCTGAAAGAATCAGTAGATGCCATGACACGTCAACCTTCAGAAACAACTGTGGGACATCGTTTTGAAAGGCATACTAAAGAGTGAGTATTTACGAAAATATGTTTTATCTGAAATTTGTTTAGACTATATGACAGTTTCAAAGATGCAATTTATCGCGGCGCAGCTTGCTCGATTTCAAAATTTGAAAGCGAGCCATATTTTTTGGTCAACACTTTTAAGAGTCTTCAAAAGCTGGATACTAGTTATTTAAGGCAAAAGTTTATGTGGGGTCATTTTTCGTTATTTTTTGTTATTTTTTTAAAAAGTTATATTAATTGTAGGTTTCTGGTGGATTCTTTGATTGAAGAGAGAGAACAAATTATCAACGATTCTGAAAAGTCAACTGATCGACAGGAAAATAAGAAGCCTGAATTCGACCGTGTAGATAACGAAACCTTTCTCTATTCCAAAATTTCAAAAAAACTTCCAGACGTATGTTT
>JADGJH010000552.1:0-16951 GCA_027596945.1 Physocladia obscura
AAGAATGACTATACTCTTTGTATCGACGCATTTATTCCAGCATTCATGGGAAAGTGGTAAGTGTTCAAAGCAAGTTTAATTTTATATTATTTCTTACCGAATCAAATAACAGTGACTTTTAGTTTGTGGAACAAATATCCGAATCCATGGTCGCAGCATGTTCTGACGGATGATGTGATTGAAAGAAGCGTGGACCCTGAAACCGGAGTTTTGCGAACTGTCAGATTTTTTACTAAGGAAACTAGCATGCCAAGATGGAGTATTTCTGTGAGTGATATATTTTTTTTCCTTCTTATTTCCTTTTATTTGACTTGATTTCTCATAAAACAAAAACAACAAAAAATCACAGATGTTTCGGATTAAAGAGGGATTCTTTTTAGAAACTTCAGAACTGGATCCGCGCTCAAAAACATTTAAAACGGTCACACGAAATGTGTCACACGCAAAAGTCCTCCTCATCGAAGAGACTCAAGTTGTGTCGCCTTGCTTCATTTCAAGTGTCGTGGAGCGAAGTGGTGAGGACGTGGAAAAAATTCCTGGGATCGACTCCAATATCACGAACGCATACGAAACGCAGGGAACCTCCATTCATATTACTGCCAAAATCTTGCAAAAAGGGAGCTGGATGGCTGGATATTCTAATTTCGGCGGCAGCCTTCGGAAAAAACTGGTGGATTTTGGTGTGGATAAGATTAGGGAAAACACAATGAAGGTAAAAATCAATAATAAAAAATAAAAATTCTTTCTAAAAAACAAATAGAGTTCGAAGGCTTTAATTTTTGTTATTGAAGATTTGAAGCGTCGCAAACTGATCTCATAACCTCTGCTGCAAGAAGAAACAAAAATAGCAGCAAAGCATCAAAGATTGCCGCCATCCAAACACATCACTACACCACAGCAGCCATCCAAAGCCACGCACGCCCACAAACACACACGTAAATACACAAAAATAAATAAATAATTATTAACTGAATTTTCGAATATTTATTGAAGTTGGAAACTTGTAACAATGACTCCACATCTTGACTAATTCAAAAAACAAATTTGCAGCACTGATATTGTGAGTTTTGCACCTAATGCAAAAGTGGTGAGAACAAGTTTTCTTATTCCTCACTTCTCCAAAGTTTCCTCCCACTCATCATAAAGTATAAGATCAAGCTAACACCAAACATCAAAACTTACAGAAAGCAGCACAGCAATATTACAAGGCCCTACACAACTGTGGAAGGCAATACAACACAGTTGAAGAAGTTATTAAAGTATAAATGATTCAAGCTGTATGGAAAGATGAATTCACTCGTTATTGAAAGAAATCACTCAATTTACTTACAAAATAAAGAACAAAACAGCAGACTTGCCATTTCCATCATTAAGCAGAAGCTTTTGTATTAGTACAAGAAAGTTTTGTATGGGAGTAAAATGCAAGATTTATTTAAAGACTGTTTTTGGAATTTTTGTGATTGAGGATTTTGAACAATGAAAATCTAGAATAATGAAAAAAAGAATTCTTGCTAAAATTCCTTACCATACACAATCATAAACAGAGATTGCAACAGAAGTTGATCTGAATGTACTGACTGCATTCCAAGACAATATTAAGGGCAAAGCTGTGAAAGAGGGTGATTGCTATCACTTAGATACAAATCCAATTGTATTCAACAAAATAAGCAAGTTTGTTGGACTTCTGAAGGAAAATAAGAAATATTCATTTTGTACTGGTATATATTTACTGCTACTGTTTTTAAATTATTGAGCCTTGATCTATAGTAGAGAAGAGTGTTGCCACAATCACAGAACCTATTCTGCATGAGTTCACTACAAAACCAGCTGATGGTGTTGTGCTCCAGCTATACGTTTACAGTTACTCTGTTAATCTAAGTTTTGCTGCAGATTTTGAAGAATTCAGAAGTCAAATTATGCCACCAACATCTATGCAGAGAAATTAAGTCTTGAAAAAGAAGAATTTTTTGCAAGAGTTATCTACCAACTTTGTAAAGTTCACCCCAACAGGCAGGCCCAAGATTTCATCTGGTGGGAATGAGCCAACAAAATTATTTGAACAGTGGTTACATATGAACATGAAGCAGCAATTCTAGGAATTTTTTTTTTTTTTTTCATATTCAGGATCTATTTGATTATTAAATCAATTCTGTTGAACACATGCTGGAATTTTAAAATAATTTACAGGTTGCAGATGATCTTGCTGCCAAGTATCAGAATCAAGTTAGTAAATTGAAATGAGGCATTCAATGTATACTCCAAGGGTTAGATATGAAAATTTGCCATGTGTAACAGGGGGTTTTAGAGATTTTTATTGATTTATTGTGACTCTTTCAGAAAAGAAACCAATAGTTTTCATACATTTTCCAGTATCTTGATGGCACCTTGGCTTGATTGGTCAACTGGTATCTTAGCAAAGAAAAAAATGCTCTATTTTTCATTTCCAGCTGTACCAGCAGTGCTTTAATCAAGATTAGGTAAGTGGCACTAATTTTTTTTCATGCAAAATTTCGAAGTTAGAGTACTTAGAAAAACTTGCCTCTCAATCCATCACTTGTGAAACATACAACATGTTGTTGCAAGTGCATAAATTAATACAAAACAATTTCTAGGCCTCTAGCATCTCCCAGCATCAATTGTGAATGAGTAATAAAAATATTTCTATCTTTACAACCCATTGTGGCATATTGTGCTGATTACCACTATAGCAGCTTAAACTGTTGTATAAATAGTGTCTTTGGCCAAAACCACAACTTTATTCATCTCTTTTATCATTACAATGTTACCCTTGTTATCTACACAAGCCGAGGTTTCATTTATGCATAACAAGTCCTGAGAGAGTCACTATGTGTATAGTATTATAACAAGTTAATTTAAGAATGAGTCTAATGCTTATGTGCTATGTAACTCAATGATAGGAAAAGTTGTTTGATAAGGCAGCTGAAAGACAATACTGAAATATTATGTATGAAGCTTCTCTTGAACTTTATTATCTTTACACAATGTTTCAATGTGGTGATCCCTGTAGATGGAATTTTTCAGTTGTTAGCATCTTCAACTCCTTCAACTCCAAATTTTTTATGAAAGTTTTGTGTTTAAATTCCTATTTATTGTACACAGAGAATTCATAGATTCATCATATTTGGCAGTGAATTATGTCAGAATGTTGAATCCTGCAGATTCAATTTGGATTGTTTTCATGATGAGGCTTGTGATAATTTTAGTAAAAAACTTCTGTTATTTTTCTGAAAATAGAACATTAAATAAAACCCCACACTTGTGCCTCATGTAAAACTATTCATATTTTAATTTAATTTTCTGATTCAAATTTGTGAGAAAAACTCAGAAGTTAAATTTCCTCCATTTCTGTTGCACAATTTCTTGGTCATGTCAAATAAACAATTTTCTTCCAATTACACAAATAAAATATAAACTATTTAGTTTACATATAGTGCATTTAGTTTGTTTATTTAAATACAATTTCATAATATTTATCATGAGTGTTGCCACTTGTCATAGAATTTCAATGTCGTCATGTGATGGAAGTTAGAGCATGCACTCTTGTGTATGCCCTTGCATGTTTTAATTAAACTTATGCTCAAATGGCATTCATGTTTCCCCCCCAAAGAACTCTCCATATTTTTAATCAAAAAAAATTTTGGCATTGGTTTTCACTCTGCTCAACCAACTGATTATTGAAATATGGTTGCAAAAAACTGTGTTTGGATTGATGCCATTGGGGGGCACTATAGAAATAGCAAAAATTACTGAGCTAGAGCTGAGAGAGTAAAGGCAGAAGTAGCTCAACTTGAAATAAATACCTTAATTATGTCCAACATATGAGATGATTCAGCATGAATCTTCTCCATATCAGCAACCAATTTATTAATTACTGGATCTAGAAAATATGGTTCTATATACTATTTTAAATGGAAACAATCCTATCTCCCAAATACACAAACTCAAACATCATTAAATATGGATCCTGCTGGTGGAAGGAAACATGAAGCGAAATGACTCACACTTAGATGCAAAGAATGCATGGTGAAGAAAACCTTGTCAGTATCAACACCAAGGCATAATCAGCACAACAGGAAAAAACAAAAAATTCATCAATGCGATTGACTTAGGCAGTGTGAACCTATGTATTTACTTAAATAAAGAGGCGCAAAATAAAATCTGCAGATTTCATAACAATGAACCCCCCAACAGCACCAAAAAGTGTCCAGGCAGTGACACGTATGTATATTTCCCTCCTGTTCCCAACTGCGGCAGAAAATTCTCTCCTGTCACTTGAAAATCCAACAACCCCGCCTTTCCTAATCCAGTCACTTGCACTAGGCAGCAATTCACCCACAACAATTGCAATCATGATACCACTGACACCACAAAGCATCTTATCGATCCGACCTGGCGCGGTAATGATTTCGGCACCACCAAAACACCAGGCAATCACAACACCTATCGGCTCCATCAACCCATTTACAAATGTTAAGAGCAAGACCCGCAATCGGGAACGTGATGCATACCATAGGGGTAAAGCGACCACCATTCCCTCAAGAACATTGTGCATAAGAATCGCGAGGCATAGAGATATTCCTAGTCGTAGGTTTGAAGCTGTTGTTAATGCGACACTAATTCCTTCTGGAAGATTGTGAATTGCGAGTCCAATGTACGTGATAAAACCGGATCGTAGCAAGGATAGAGCTGAGCTATTTGAACCAATTATCGAAGTACCAAGTAATGAACTGATAAGCAGGCGATCCAGGAGAGAGGAGGAGTTAGAGCGAGAAAAAGGTAACGAGTGATCTCCCAGTGAAATATTTATGCTGATGCTGTCCATCGCTTTGTTAAGCGCAGGCGGTTCGGAAGGAACTACCGGAATTCGATGGTTAGTGACTGTGTAATCTGAATCTGATGTGAAATGTGCAAGCCCAATTTCAATTGCAAGCATGAACATAAATCCGACAAACCCCGAGAAAAAACCGTCGAAAAGCGTTAAAGCTGGAATAGCCTCTAGAAATAGACTCAATGATAAAGCCAACATTACCTGAATACCAGACAATAGAATATCATTTGAGAAAATTCAAAAAGCAATCAACAACACCAACCCCAGCGGATGCAGCTTGAAGCCTTCCAAATAACGACGCGTTTTGAGCAGAGAGCGCGGCAACCGGTGGCGGCGAAGGAACAAACGTAAGAAGCAATACGGCCCCTTTTTGATGAACAATAAGAATGATTAATGTTCATGATCTGTTTGCTATCAACTGTTGGCGAATAACAACGCTGAATCGGTTGAATAGGTACCAAGTACAGTTCCAGCTCCGGCAATAATTGCTAACGTTAGGGGAAGCATTCTGTTTGGATCATTTGTTATCTTGATCAACATCTCAAATTAACTGTTAAATTCTCAATTTTTTTTCATGCTTTCACCCGAAAAAACACGTCACCAACGACAGCCAATGCATCAACTCGGCGCCGCTTTTCTTCCACAGAAATCCCGGGCTCTTCAATTACTGCGTCACAAACATCGCGTAAAACACTTTCGATTTCAAGTTTCGATCCTCTCCACATCGCCTGCAGGCCTTTCTCAGCAGCCTCCCTTTCGAGTTTTGCTCGCAACAACTCGCGTTCAGCCTCTGTCATTGGCGGCACCTGTTGTGCGTCCTTGTCTTTTGCAGTTACTCCCGCTGTTACTGTATCGCTTCCTCCCTCGCCTTTGGTATTCTCCTTCTCCATTTCTTTAATCCTTGCAAACGATGTTTGCAAATCCACAGCCGTTTTCAATGTTCCAACTGTTTCCGACACAATATGTGCCTTCTCGCGAATCGCTCCTGCCCATCGGTTACCAGACCCCAACCACCGTTTAAGCACACTATCTCCGCTTTCTTCGTCCAACTTTGCAAGGGCTTGCGCGGATTTCAAACTATAAGTAAATCCAATGCTATGCAATAATTCAATTCCAAACGATTCCTGTTTCAACACTTCGGCTTCTTTCTCTATCGTTGTCCGAAATTGTTTAATGGCAGATTCCGCAGTTGTAATCGATGCTGCGCCTGTTGTTGCTTCTGTTTGACTTAAATCTGCGTCGGTTGTTGTTGATTCAATTGTTGTTGCTGAAGAAATGATATCGACGTATCCGCTCTTGAGTTTATGTTTTAAGTTTTCCGCGAGCCTGGAAACACGTGCGTCGCGAATTCGCAGTCGTTCTTCGAGAGTCATTTTTTGGCTTTCTTGTTTGCCATTTCCGTTACCGCCGCTGTTGTCATTGCCGTTTGGTGGCTTTGCCAACATTTCATTGAAATCGCGGGCCATTGAAATTGCCCCAATCAGGTCCACAAATCTGTCTCCACCGAACTGCTGTTGGAAAAATTCTTGTGCGTCCATAAATGGATGCGCCGCAACATCTTTTCCGTTGGGTTTGCCGTATTTATCGTATGCAGCCCGTCGCTGTTGATCGGATAGAACTATACAGTAAAATAAATATATCTATGAAAATAAAATTCAACAAGCAGACCTTGATATGCTTCAGAAATAGCCTTGAATTTAGCTTCCGCATTTGGAAGATCTGATTTGTCGGGGTGGTATTTCATTGCCATTGCGTAATAGCCCTTCTTGATGGCAGCTGGGGATGCATCAGTGGCGACACCAAGCAGATCATAGTACTCGGTATGCTTGGAAGTCAGTGGTGAATGCGTAGAGGATGATGCTGACGGTAACGAATGATTTGGTGACGGAACAGCCCACGAATATGATGAAACCCGAGCACAATTGAAACAACGGAATTGCGCCTGTGTTACCGATTCACCAGAAAGATCAAAAGCAAGAACTGTACGGCATCCGCTGCAAACTGCAGTGCGAAGTTTGCCAGCCTTGCGTGTTTCAAGAATATCACTAGCCATAGTCCTGAGTTTGTTTTTGCAATTTTGTTATTATCCTTTATTTCAGATCAGCTTTCGTTTTTTCAACTTCTTTTCTGCTTTCGCTGATTTATCTGTCCCTTCCTCATCAATTGACTTTGTTTTCCATTCATCATTATTTTCTGCGATGAATATCTCTTTTATGCCTTTTTTGCCCTTTTTGCCTTTCTTTTCTGCTTCTCCGGTTTTCTTCTCTTTTTTTTCTTTCTTCTTCTCCACCTCCATCTCCATCTCTTTCTTTTTTTCTTTCTCCTCCTTCTTTTCTCTTTCCTTTTCTTGCACGTTTTCTTCCTCTGAATTTGACTTCAGCTTCTCTTTAGTCGTTGACTTTTTCTTTGTCTTCTTTTCTTCTGCCAACGCCGAAGCTGGCGCATCAGTCTCATCAGAGGCCAGATTGCCAGTTTTTTCCTTTTTCTTTTTTGTCCTTTTCAATGGCATCGCCATTTCTGCCAAACTATCATTGTACCCATCTTCTTTGGTTTTACTCCGCTTCTCTTTCTTTTTGCCTTTTTTGCTTTCGATCGAAACTATTTCGGCGACAACATCTTCGTCTGGATTATTAACGCCAGCAGTTAATTTATGTGTTACTTCAACCGCCTCGTATTTTGAATCAACATTCTTTGATTTTGATTTTTTCTTTGAAAGCTTAATCGGTTCAATAGTAGATTCGATAGGAGAAGAAAATGTATTGGCCGCAATAGTGGCAATTGTGGTCGTGCCAGTGGTAAAATTATTGGTCGCAGCAACTTGTTGCAAAAAGTCTTTCGTGGCAGCAAGCGTTCCCTTTGCGTCAATTTTGATTTTCTTTGTGACACGTTCGTTAGTCCCAGTAGCAAATGCAGCCTCCACTGCCTTTTGTTTTTCGAGTTTTGCAAGTTTTCTTGAATCAGGATATCAAGTTAATTATAAAATTTACAAAAAAAATTAGTTAATAGAGACAAATACCAGCCTTTTTCCAGGCAAACTAGTGTCTTTGACTTCCATTTCTACTTTGTTTTTCCCCTCACATGCTTCACTTATTTCAGCAGCAACTGCTTTTGCCTTCTTTTTTTCTTGTCTCAGCTTTTCAAGAACTTCATCTTCGGAAACTTGATGAATTTTCTCGTCAACTATTGTTCCAGGCGGTACAACCCAGTATGGCGCGCCGGCAAGCTTCAACAAGCCATTATTGTTCAACGTCTTAAGCGGCGCATGTAATGGCTCTGGGTAGAAAGCTGCGATAATATCTTTTGGAGTCAGCGATGATGCTGCGGCATCGCTGAGTGTTGGATAGGCAGTTGTTGATGCATCAGCGACATTAGAGATATTGCTAGTTTTCGGTCTTTTAAGAATCGGGTATGCAATCGTGGGTTCGGAAATGTTCATTGCTATTGGCTTCGGTGGAATTAAATTTGGAACTGCTCCCAGATTTGAAAAGTTAATTGGTTGTTGGCTTATTATTTGCTGAAAAGGCTGGACGGACATCATCAATCCTCCATCAACAAAACGCATGGGCATATTTGCTCCGTGTTGCTGGTGTCGCTGCTGCTGTTGCTGTTGTTGCTGCAAAAACATCATTTGAATATGCGAATATTGAATGGCAGGATTGAATTGCGGGATTTGTGGAGTAAAAGCCATTCCAGAATTTGGCATTTGAAATAACGACGGCACGATCTGCATATTTGAAGAAGGTTGCTTTAACGATTCAAGTTCTTTCATTGCATTCTTGAATCCTTCAGGCAATGCCGAAACGCATGGAATTGGCGGAGGTTGAGGTTGGCTGCGTGGAATCTGAGGCGAATGCAAAGGGTGAGTTGTTTCCCAGAGATTTCTCTGTTGCCGATACAGCAGCATTGCAACACGAGAGTCGATGATCTTGAATAATACTTTTTCATTAGAAGAAATATAGAAAAAATAACGATCAGATTATACCGAGTCATGCTCGCCAGTTTGTATCTCAAGATTCAGACACCATTTTGCAAGATCTTTTAAGCCTGGAGTCTTACAAAGCGGGTGGAAGCGGCGATAAAAGAGTGCAGTATCGCGAATGCGGGCGAGTGGCCAATTACTCATACCCAAAACGCCCAAATCGTTATCAATACTCTGACCAACCAAAAATGTTTCATCAGTACATATGCGACGAACTTTTTCCATGATATCAGCATGAGAAGGGGCTATAGAGAACCATTTTTAGAGACAGGAACGCGAGAATTGAGATAAAAATGTACATACCACCAGCTAGTTTTTCCTTCGTGACGCCAGAAAATTGAGTTTTATAGTCCACGATGGGGTTTTCGGGAACAACGAAGGAGTCGAGTAGCAAATTTCCCCAGTAGTCGCAGATCGATACACGGGCCAGGGCAAGACCACCACCGGCAACAGCAACCATCTCGCAATCGACGCCAAGTAGTTGTGCAGGAGATGGTGGGACGTGAATTGCGCTAATGTTGTTGTGATTGGAGTTGTTCTTGATGACGGGTATTGTAGCTGCGGTTGATGTTGGTTTGATCAGCCGTAACGCCACGCTCAGTGCTGCCTCGTTACGTCGCTCGTTAGTTGTCATAGTGGAAAAGTGCGCCGCCACTGGATCGTTCTTTGCGACTGACTTGCGTGCAAACCAGTGCTTGAGCCCAGCCTTTTCTCTCCCAGCAACTGATACGGAAATTTGTGCAACCTCAGCCTTGGTAGCCTCAGTATTTTCAACTGCTTTCGCTCCTGCGAAATTGTCGCCTACACCTATATCTTCGATCTCTTCTACCTTTCGCTTGGCTGTCCGTGTTGGCATCATTCACAGCAATTTTATAAAGATGGAAATTTAAAAAAAAAAAAAAAAAAAAAATTCCAGACAACTTCTTCAACGTGTAGTAAGAATTACATATGATAACACTCCAATAGCGCCAATGACAATTATCCCAATAATTAGCTTCAATTTAAAATCCTATTTTCAAGAAAAATTAATCCTACTATGACAACTGTGGTAACAAATTTTGATACCTTCCACCACTGAAATACCACCAATACAAGAAATTATTTCTGTTAGATCACATGGTGCATGTCGCGTAAAAAGAAGAAAAATTTACCATATTATGCTGAAGTTTTGTTGCCCCTTTCTTGAATTTGAATGCCCCAGCTTCAAGGTTTTGCGTTTTGCTATGCAAGCTTTCCAAATTTTCACCTCTCTTTACAGCTTTCTCAATGTTATCTTGCATGATATCAATCACAGCGTTAACCTTTTTTTCTTTTTAGTGTATGATGAGCTAATTTAAAAGTTTAAAACCTCAGACTGAATTGTTGCAGTTTTCTCTGCTCTATCTTGTGGTAAATCTGGTGACTTAGTACCTTGCTGCATGATTTTCTAATTATTATTATTATTATTATTTTCCCTGCAATCTTGCCTTTGTTGACCGATTTTAATTTGATTGGATATGTTGTTCATTCAAAATTTTGACAATTGGATGCGATTTACATCAAAACATGGTGAAAAAAGGACCTTTTAATTTCACAAATGTCTTTCAGCTGGGATGCGGTTGATCAGCGGACGCGTCAAAAAATGGAAAATGATCGGGCCTTGAAAGATTTTCTGCTATTACAGCAGGCTGAAACAAAAAGCAGGTTAAAAAAAAAGCAAATAAACCAATAGAAAACTAAGAGAGAAAAAAAAATTAATTTTAGAAAGTTGGCTGAAAAACAAAACGATATTGCTGAATATCAACGAAATATTGTTGGACCTTCAATAACAGTTGGAACCAGGAACGGCGTAAATGTGAGAAATTGTTTGCAAATTTTTGCATAAACTTTGTTCAAACTTTCAAACAGCAACAACAGCAACAGCGTCGCTCAACTACTAATGATCTAAGGTTATTATATACACCTTCTCCGTTCCAACAATTGCAAGCTCTGCCACCAGCAGCAGGGCCTCGACTGAATAATCCCCTTCAAACTGGTTCTGCGGATAAAGAACAAGCAACAAGTATATTAGGGCCTAAAAATGTTTCTCCAAATGATTATTCTTACACTGGCAGCCACGACGGAGATTACACCAAACGCAGCCGCAGACACAGCGACACTTATGATACGCTTTCACATTACCATCACCATCACGAACCACCATTTGAAAATACCGATATTTCTGGACAGCTGCGTGTTACCATAGACCAACTGCACAATGAACGCCGCGCACGTACGTGGCTCGAAACCGAAGTTCAATCTGGAAAAGCCCAGCTTGCACAACTCTCAGCACGGGTCGAAAAACTCAGTGAAATCATTGCCCATGAGCGCACAACCACAACAGAAGCCGCACGCGCAGCAGATCAAGCAGAGCACCGCGCATCTGCAGCTGCACAAGAGCTCACAGCCCGTTTTGAGCGCGCACAAGCAAAAATACACTCTCTTGTCGCTGAAATGGCAACCCGCCAAAAATCTCTCGAGTACCACGATAGCGAAGAGAGTGAGCGGCATCGTGTGCTTGCAGACGAAGTGAATACGCTACGGTATAAGCTGGAGTCGTTTGGACTTGCTACGGCGGAGGTGGGGAATGAAGTTCGAGCAAAAGCAAGAGATCTTGAGTATGAACAGCAGCGAGGGGCTGATACGATGCGTGTTATTAAAGATCATGATCATGCTTTGGAAACGTTGCATCATACGATTGACGCGTCGTCAGATTCACTGAGTAAAAAGTTTGAGATCACTCTTGTGGAAATTCGACAACGTGTGGATTCCGAAGCTCGCGGACGGTTTCAGTTTGAAAGCGGTATGCGCGAATTGTATGCAGATATGCGGAAGGTTTTGTCCACTCAAGAAAGAGAAACAACTGACAGAATCGAATCTGCCCGACAGCAAGCGTCAGTTGCGTTTGACAGAGAACGGCTTGAAAGAGAGAGAAACATTGGTTTGGTCATGGATGAAGTTCGAAACTCAGAAAAAATTGTCAAGGATGCTTTAACATTGGCTACAGACAAAATGTCAAGTCAAATAATGTCTATTGATGATGTCGTTGGTCAAGAGCGGGTCCTTAGAGTCAAATTTGAGAATCAAGTCAAGTTAAATATTGAGGAAGGATTCAAATTGATTCAAACAACTGTGATGAAAAGGTTTGAAGAAATGCAACTAATTCAAGCAGATTTAAGACACAGCGTGGGATCAGCCGTGAAAGCCCTTAAAGAATCAGTTACGCTTGTTGAACGAACAAATGATCAAAAAATTGGTGCAATTGAAGAAGTGTTGAAAGCTGAAATACGTTCGAGAATGGAAACAGACCGTCAAGTTTCTGAAACAAAAAAAGAAATGGAAGTAGTATCCACGGCAATTGAAAAACGCGCAATGGCAGCGATAGTCCAAGCCATCGAAGAATCACGAGAAAACAACTCGAAACTTCAAGATGATTTGAAAAAAACAGCAGAACAACTCATATCTGCAAAAACGAGATCAATCGATGATCTGGAAAATCAAGTGGAACTGCTGCGAAAACGTCTTATTGAATCAGACACAGAAACCACTGCTAAAATTCGATTGGCGCATTTATCTGCGGAACAAGTTGGTCGGACTGCGCAAGCCTCACTGGATGTTGTTGAATTGAGAATGGAAGCAAAATTTTCAGCAGAACAAAAAAATTTCGATGAAGTGACAGAAAAACTGAAAGTTGTTGCAGAACATTCTGGAAAAATTAAGATTGAGATTGAAGAAAAGACGAATTTTCGGTCTCTGCAGGTAGAAAGTGCAATGGCTGCATTTAAAGAAGAGCTCGAAATGAGATTATCCAAAACAGACGCTGTTGATTTGGAAACAAAGCTGGTAGCTTCAATTGCCAGTGTAAAATCCAGCATTGGTTTAGTCCATCAAACAATTCAAATTCTTCGAGATGAAATCGAACAAAGAGCAAGCAAAAGAGATCTTGATGATTCAGAAACTCGATTCAAAATTAATTTAACATCACTTGGATCTCGCATATCAGAAATAGATGAAAATTTTTTTGAAATCAAAGATGAAATATCAAGTAAAACCTCACGGAAAGAGTTCGAAGATCATAACAGTAATCTCAAGTCTGTAATATTGAATTTGGAACTAAAAGAAGTTGGCTTCGATGAGTTACTGGATAAGATTCAGAACGAGCTTTCTGAAAAAGCAAGCAAGAAAAATATTGAAGATCAAGATGACAGATTCAAAAATTTTATAATGGAGCAAGAGTCAAATAGTATGAACCTTGAGGAGAATTTTCGATCTCTCAAAGATTTAGTTGGTTTACGTGCAACAAAATTAGAGATTGAGGATCTGGAGAAAAAATTAAGTGAGCAGATATTTTCGATACAAGATCGTGTTGGAGAAGTAAGTGCATCTGTTTCAGAGGCCAAAACAGAGATTAGTCAAACAATGCACGATGTAAGCCATATATTTTATTTTATTTCAATACTATTCAGCAAATTTATACTAGGATGTTGAGGAAATGGTCGCATCTATAAACAGTGCCCTTGATTCAGTTCAAGCTCGAACTGATAAGATTGACAACTGTGTTGAGGGTATGAAGTTGCGAATTTCAGAAGCTGAAAATTCTTCACGGTCACGGATTCAAATGTTCACAAATACAATTGAAACACTCATTTCTGAAAGCTCCATTACTGGTGGGAAAGCAAAAGAAATTATGGCACAGCAAATTAAAGAACTGGCACAAAAGATTGATAATCTTCCTAAACAAATTTCGGAGTACGAGTTTCAAAGTGAAGAATTCAAAAAGCGAATTGTAGACCTTGCAAATTCTGAAGAAGATAGAATTAATATTCTGTTCGCTGAAATCCGCGAAAATTTAGCTGCAAAAGTGAATGAAACGACGCTTGAAAAAGTTCAGTCTGACTTAACAAAAGGTCTACAAAAACTGATAGCGCAGCAAGAGATCGAAACGATGAATGTAGAACAGGTTAAAATCAAAGTGAACGATTTGGAGACTTTTAACCGAGAAAAAATGCGCGAATTTAAAATGACTTTAGAGAAAAATACAGACGACCAAGCAAGTGCAATTAGATCATGGAGAGATTCATACGGGAAAAGATTTGAAGAGTTAGATGCACGCACAGGGTCTATTCCCAAAATTTTGGATCAAACATGGGGAGAGATCAGAAAAATTAAATTTGATATTGATGAACGGCTACGAAATGATCTCTCCCATCTTGAAAAAGAACTGAATGTGACAAGAAGCGAATTGGCCTCTAAAGTGTCGAATAGAAGTCTTGATGCAGCAGTGTCAATATCAGTAGGTCCGTTCAATTCCAGATTGGATCGACTAAATCGCGATATCGATGAATTAAGATCGATGACCGCACGGCTTCAAGGAGATGTGAACGGGAAGATCTGTTCAGGATATTCGGATTTTTTGAGTAGCTCTAATACTGGTGTTGTGAATGTTCACAAACCTGTGACATTTGCGCCAATTCGAGAAACAAAAATAAATTCTGACCCGAAGCTGGAAAGAATTGCAGACATGGCGGAGGCAAACAAAATAACTGAATCTGAGGAGGCAAAAGAGTTCTGAGAATTATTTTTTATTTATTTTAATTTTCTTATTATTTTTATTTGAGTTCTTCGCAAAATAATGAAAGTGTGAGTAGTTCAACATGGATTGCTCAAAACAACAAAAAACGAATCGACCTGTATAACGCTCGCTACGTTGCATTAACTTTCTTGAAAATTGAACAGACTGGCGTTTAGTATCAGCGGAAGCAGTTCAAAAGACTTTGAGGCTGCCCTGAACAAAGTTGCAGCACTTCACAACAAACACGGGCCTTTCGAACTGATGCTAAGTACAGGTGATTTTTTTGCTGCGCCAGCTGCGGATTCAATGCTTGCAGCAAAACTCCTGTCAAATTCGATAATTGGTATATTATATTCTTTGTAAATATTCTTTCTCATATTCATTTCCCGCGAAGTTCCCGCACCGCTTTACGTTGTTGCTGGTCGCACACCGCCCCCTACACGTATTGCTGAACGCGTAGCCACTACTGGCGAAATATGTGCAAATGTTTATTTCTTGGGGGACAATGGTGTGTTTGCAACAACCGAAGGATTGCGTATTGCATATCTGTCTGGAATATTGGCCTCAACTTCACAGCAACCACCAAAAAATCCGCCTGACGTTCAAGTTTACACCAGAAACACAGCCTTTAATATGGCTGCTGCACTTCCACCTGCTCCACATATTGATATTCTCATCACAAATGATTTTCCAAAAGATATTTCGCGCCTTTCACCCCTTGCTGAAGAATCTTCTTCTTGGCTCAATGCCGGCAGTGAACCTATTGCAAATCTTGCGTTCAATCTCCGCCCTCGTTATCATTTTGCTTCGTCTGTTGCTGTTCTTGGTGTGGAAAAGTCCAACGTATTTTTCGAACGCGAGCCATATTCGAATCCCTTGAAAGATAATGAGCCTGGAGCAATCGTTTCCCGATTTATTGGATTGGCTTCTTTTCCGGAGAATGGTGTGAAATCTAAAGAACGGTGGTTTTATGCATTCAACATAGTTCCAATGTCCAAGCTTGATTCTGGACTTCTCTACAACATTCCAGAAAATACTACTTCAAGTCCATATACCAGTGTGTATCAGTCCCGAGCAGGAGTAAAGAGAGTGACAGATGTGAGATGTTCTTTTTTTCTTTTTTTCTCCATCCTCATGTTGTTATTTTGTGGCAGGACAATTCCAGTGATATTAGTGGAAACTTTTTCTGGGGCCAACAAGGAAATATAAAAAAAAAAGGCGGTACGTTTTTTGCATCATTATGAAATTTAGTATTTACATTTTACAAGGCCCTTCTCAAACACCACCTGCTGGTTATGTATGCCATGCGTGTAAGGATCCTGGGCACTGGATCGCGAATTGCCCAAAGAGAAATACTAATGCCCGTAATTCGACAAGAGATCGTAAGCATTTTTTTCGAGGTTTTTTTAAAAATTTTGATGGTGTATTTTTCAGCTTCGCAATGCTGGTTCTGTCTTTCAAGTCCATCAATCGAAAAACACTTGCTTGTCACAATAAAAGAAGAGAGCTACATTGCGTGTTCAAAAGGCGGCCTTTCCGAATGGGGTGGACATCTTTTGATTGTACCAATAGGGCATATTGGATCACGCCATGATATAAGTAATGACGATGCTTTGAATACGGAAATCCAAGAATGCAAAGATCTTATCAAAACTCGATTTAAAGAGAAAACTGGTGATTTGCCAGTCTTTTTTGAAGTCTATGCGGGCGGACAACCAGGCGAAAGCGGAAAAAAAGTGCAACATATGCACATACAGGTTTGATGCGCGTATATTTAAATTCTAACCCCCTCTTTTTTAAAAAAAATTCTAACAAATAGGTTGTTCCAATCCCTGCAACACTTGTTGAGAATGTTCGAAAAATATTTTTGAATGCTGCCGCCCTGGAATCTTTGACTGAAATTACAGGTGCAACCTTACCAAACGACCCCACATTGCCTTATTTGAGAATTGAAATTCCAGACGGCGAAGATGCTCTGGTGCTCACAGCATCAGCGAATGGAGCTTCACATCCTTTTTTCAATCAGCAATTTGCTCGGTGTGTTCTTTTCTTTTTTATATAACCTTTAAAATTTTTTTTTTTTTTTTTTTTTTTTGAGAAGTAAACTTGGTGAACCTAAGGGCCTTCCCACCCAAATTCAAACCCACAACAATAATCAAAAAATGTCAGACAGTGCTGAATATTACCACCCACTACTGTTACTGGCCACACATCACTGCCTGCCACTGCCGCATTACAAGCATTGAAACATCCAATATAAATCAACCTATCTTCTGTTTTATTTGTCAACCTGTACCTCATGATGCAGCCATTCTTTGCTGCCACCTAGGGTTAGGAATTATAATTTATAATATTTTTTCATTATACTAATTATATGGTATATTATTGTTAGTATACCAGTGTTACACCTTGTTTTTAATAAAATTTAATAAAAAATTTTTATCCAATATTGAAATAGATACTGTACAAATTTACCTTTCATATTGAAATAGCAAGAAACATAATGGGATGGGAAAGTATTTGAATCAAAATG